>JASSUY010045367.1:0-23517 GCA_032466535.1 Forpus xanthops
GAGGGCCAGGGCAGTGATCATCCCCCTGTACTTGGCACTGGTGAGGCTGCACCTCGAGTCCTGTGTTCAGTTCTCAGCCCCTCACCATAGCAAAGATATTGAGGTGCTCTAGCAGGTGCAGAGAAGGGCAACAAAGCTGGTGAAGGGTCTAGAGAACAAGTATAGGAATGTCAGGGCGGACCCTATTGCTCTCTATAACTATCTGAAAGGAAGGTGGAGCAAGGTGCGGTTCACTCTCATTTCCCAAGTAATAGATGATAGAACACAAGAGGAAATGGCCTCAACTTGCACCAGGAGAGGTTTAGATTGGATATTAGGAACAATTTCTTCACTGAAAGCATTGTCAAGCATCGGAATATGCTGCCCAGGGAAGTGGTGGAGTCACCATCCCTGGAGGTATTTAAAAGATGTGTAGACGTGGTGCTTAGGGACATGGTTTAGTGGTGGAGTTCACAGTACTGGGTTAGTGGGTGGGCTTTTCTAATCTAAATGATTCTATGAGGATACAGGAAAACATTTGACTGCGTATTGACCATTGTAACTGGTGTTTAAATTCCATATGGAGGACATAGTAATTTTATAATATGAAAAGGAAATGCTTTCTGGGTGAGGATATGCACACTTACCCTCCAGAAGTACACAAAGAAGCATATTCAACTTCATAGCAAAAATCTTCAGTTATGAATTACCTTCATTTTCATTGTGAATATAATTGTCTCTCTGGGATTTTGTTTTGAATATTCTTTATCTTCTGTGTGGATGTATTTTTGACCATGTGAATTGCATTTTCTTATGCATTCTGTTTTGGCTTGTTTCAGCCCCTGCCAGCTTCCTGTTGTTTAGCCAGAAATCTGCTATCAGCCGGATGATACCAGATGATCAGCAAAGTCCAGATATCATCCTGCCTATGCATGGTCTAAGGAACGTTAAGGCTATCGACTATGATCCATTAGATAAATTTATCTACTGGGTGGATGGACGTCAGAATATTATAAAAAGAGCCAAAGATGATGGCACTCAGGCAAGTTCACATGGTGTTGCTTTCTGTGTACTTTGTGCTTTATGCTTAACTTTCCCTTTCCATCTCCTGTGCCAAGGAATCGTAGGTTTAAACTTTACTTTTACTAGCACTTTCTCATGTATATGCTATTTATATGTGAAAATTACTGAGGGCTTTTAGGATCATGATTTTAATTTATACACGGAGATGTGTAATAAGATCTGGTACATCATATATATCTGAAACTTTAAGCCTTGAATTGCAGTCTTGAGCACTGAAGTAAGGCAGACTCAGTATACTGAATTAATATACTGTGCTTTATAGTCAGCACAGATAAATTGTATTCTAAAAATTAATATTGTGCATGCCAGTTGTATAATAATATTGTCATCATCATTAAGCTCTCTCAAACTAAAAACTCTCAGCTATCCAAGCTGTAGTTAAACCCTGAGTGAATGCAGAGTTGATTGCCATGACAGACAGGGATAGGCTTATCTACATGCTTAGTTGTTTTAAATCTGTTTGGGACAGTATTCTTTTTGCACTAGTTATAACAGTGGGAAGAAGTGTACTCTTCTTCCAGGCAATGTTATGTATTAGCATTAAGCTCCAGGTCAAGGTAACACACTCTTTATGAACTATGGTTTGAGTAAGAATGTGAAAAGAAATGGACAGTGGGCAACTTATATTTTCCTCATTCTTGGGCAGTCATATCTGAACAATATGACAAGATACCAATGTCATGTATCTAAGGACTTTGAGGTTTAACAGTTTCCTTTAAAGGAAATGTTATTTTTTGGCCATTTCTTTTAGGATTGGAGGTAAGTATGTTGGGATGAGCAACTAGCTGGGTTGTGGATGAATTTTGAAGAAGTTTTGCTCTTGCTTTTGGGGATTATGCTAGGTGCTAATTGTTGTAGCCTAGCTTCTCTTTGCTACTTGCTAGGTGCAAATTGCAATGGAGATTCATTTACTTTGTGTTTTCCTCTACCTTGGTCACACGGCTTTGAAGATGTAGATCCCTTGCAAATTCTGGCTTTCCAATTTTCACTAATTATTTTTGCTTAATTTTGCTAAATTGTGCTGTTTGCAGATGGTGCATATGAACTTCATACCTGAGTAATGTTACCCCTGACTTTAGGAAAAGAATGATTTCTTTTTATTTTTAGTCATACTGTCCAGACAAAATAGAGATAAAGCTTTATATAAAAAGAAAAAAAAAGCTTGTATGCAGAACTTAGTGGCTTAAAATCAAGTTGCTGAAATATAACTTTCACAAATAATGCTGTGTTCTCTAATTCATTTGACTTAAGTTGAGCATGGAATGGTGTCTGCAGCTTTCTTGACCCATATGAACTTTTCCTGATGCTGTTTCTATGTTTGGATTGGGAGCACTGCATTAGGAAACTTAAGGAAGCCACTGCTGCCCCCTCACCATCATCATGTCACCAGAAGCAGTTATCTTTGAAGGCTATTTGATGTTGGGAGACCTGCCAGCAGTAGTACCATCCCAACTGGGATTGGCTGTACGCTAGTGGAGCCTGTGTAATGTTAAAGAAACAATGGAAAGACTATTTGCCTTTAGGAATGTTTCTATATGCTCTAGTGCTTTTCACAGAAATAGTTTTGAAGTTTAGTATTCAACACAGAGTCCAAAGTGTAGTAAATAGGTTTCTGGAGGGGGTTGAGGGTAACGTTTCCAGGAGCTTGGCAATGTCAAGTTTTGTAAGGTCCGTCATAAAGACTATGAATGTGAAAGCAAGATAATGTTGCTACTATTGGTGTGAAACAGAGCTGTAGCCATTTGACATGTAAGCAAACAAAACCAAGTTTCATTAAAAGATCTTAGTTTTTAAGAGAAGCCAGGAATTAAAGAAAATCAGTATCTACGGCACTATAAATAATAAAGTAAGGAGACTTTGGCAAAAGGTAGGGATGTGTTCAGTTGACTGTATAACAGTGCAGGTCTGGCCAGATGGCTGCCTTATTTCTTGCATTGTTCCATTCAAGTTTGTTCCATGCATAAACATTCAGTATTGTTTTCTTCCATCTCCTGCTAATTAGTTCTACTTACAGGAGGCCCCACAACTGCTTTCTAGGGAGTTTTGCATAAACTTGTGGATTTTCTCCAGATGTTTTTCCTCTGATCCACAGTTTGAGTCTAATCTTTGTTGTTGTTGTTGCTGTTAAGCTTTATTACATTTCTCGTATTTGTTGTTTCCTTGTGGGTAGTTGTAGGTAGGTGGGTAAACCATGCTTTCTGTGCAATCAGTGTTCTTCAGTCAATAATCACAATAATTAATGGAAATTGTTCCCCACTTGTTGTCTTGCAGCCTTTCACTGTCATGAGTACTCCAAATCAAAGCCAGAACCCAGAGAAGCAGCCACACGACCTTAGCATTGATATATACAGCCATACCCTGTATTGGACCTGTGAGGCCACCAATTCAGTCAACGTTCACAGGCTGAATGGCGAGTCGATTGGGATGGTGCTGCGTGGGGATCATGACAAGCCCAGAGCCATTGTAGTAAATGCAGAACGAGGGTGAGATTCCTCTCTGTACCTTGTACAGAGTATTCTTGGGATGCATGCCAACTGAGTGTGTGAATCTTGTGTTACATCTCTGTATTTTATTATATGTTCATCTCTATATTTTGAAAAGGAGACTTGCATATTTTACTGTTCAGGATGTCAGTGACTGCTTGTCCAATTCTAGCTTTTAAAGGTATGCAGTTTTCTCTTCCTGTTCTCTCCTCGGCTGCCTGCTCTGGTGTGCCAGCTTAGATATTGATACAGCCATGTAGTTGGTTATAGTGAGGAAAAGAAATAGTTCAGGTGGGAAAAGCAAAATAAAACCACCTTATTGTGTTTGCTGTACACAATCTAGCCACCTAATAGAACAAGCAAGAAAATTTACACTGTTATATCAGCTGGGGATCTGGCTTATAAATGTTTGGTCATCATAAAACAAATACTTTCAGGAAAAAAATAAAGGGTCTCTCATATGATCTAATCTAATAGTATAAAATCAGTGAAACAAACCAACGAACCCCTATGTTCTGTCCGCTTTTAAGTTAGTTCTGCCTTGATGTGTATTTCGGAAAATTCTGAAATTAATTAAAACAGGTAGGATACCAAAGTGATCTCTCACAGGTAGAAAATACCTTGTTTTGCTGCAAAGCAGTTTTGGCTAGATTCAGCACACCCTTGCCTCCAGGTGGTTAGTAGCTTCATTCTCAGAGGCCAAAGATGGTCCTTTACTGTTCTCTTTAACAAGATAGGTGCTTAAATCCCAGTGTACTACTTACCATGTGCTTGAAAGATGTTGTATGAATGGTTTGTAACTTTGTGGCTACAGAGGCAACCAGAGACTCTGTCAAGGGTTGGTATTTTATACAATACACACTGTACTCTGCACAGTTCAAAAACTGGTGTGGAGAGTGGAGGATTAGAGGGAAGATTCTAATCTTATTGGGACTTAAGTCACTTGGACATCTTTGTTCATATTTATAGAAGTTTTCCATTTGTATTTGTAAAAGCTTATCTGCTTTCTCCATTAAAATGGAAGTTTGAGTTTATTGACCTCCAAAACTCTCACATTTTCTAGTCAGCTCTGCATTCTGAGCTACTTTTGCCTTAGTTCCAGGAATACTGCTCTCCACCTCTCCCTTGGCTGCATGTTCTGACTGCTGCCTCTCCTCGTGATGCTTGCATGAAAGGCTGTGCAACAATGCACACCACTGTATTAGGGAGCATGCCCATGTTATCCACCACTGAAAAAAATCACTGACTTTTTCCTGAGGGAGTTCTTAATTTACTATGTGTGTGCATGAGCTCTTTTTTCCCTATGCATGGGGTGGACAGAGATTTTCTGTTTGCAGTTGAATTGGCTTAGGCAGATGAAAGAATTTATCATACTAAGACATCAGGACACGCCATCCTCAGCTCTTCTTCCTTCTGTGGTCTTTGCTCCTCTTAAGTTTGGTAGGAACTTCTACTTGCAGCCCAGAAGGTGAAGAGGTGGTGGTAAATGGTTTTGGGTTCTTTGTCAGAAAGAACTTCTGGGCTTTTATTCACAGATGGGAACAACTTTACCCAAGGATGGTTGAAGAAAGTCTGTGCAAGTCAGTTGCAGGCCTCACCTCCACTGTAGGAACAGCGTTGCCAGCAGTGCTGAGTGCTGAGGCATTTTATGACCTGCTTTATTAAGAACAAATGCTATTAATTTCAGGCTATCTCAATATGCCAGTTAGCAAATATTTAGGGTTCTGCAGCTGAAAGATCTGTGTCTTTGTGGCTGGGATCAACAGTCACTGCAATTGTCGCTGTGTAAACCATTTGCACTTACATGCAGAACCTGTGTGCAAAGGTGAGTGGCCTCCTTTCTGAAGCAGCTGATATCTTTGTTCTCAGGTACATGTACTTCACCAACATGCAAGAGCGAGCTCCCAAGATAGAGCGTGCAGCCCTTGATGGTACAGAGAGAGAAGTACTTTTTACAACTGGGCTAATCCGACCGGTAGCACTGGTGATAGACAACAAACTTGGAAAGCTTTTCTGGGTGGATGCAGATCTGAAGCGCATCGAAAGCTGTGACTTGTCAGGTATGTGATAGGCAATTAAACATTTGGAGCAAAGCACGTGTATGTACAAAAAAAGATGGACTGTGTCCTTGCGTAGTACAGAATGAAATGCAGGGGAATCTGGGTATTGTTATTTTAGATCTAAGTCTCGAGTAAATAAGACTTGACAACAGGACTTGGGTAAACTGACATATGAATAAATCAGCAGCTAGGCCATCACATGCTGGTAGTTATATCCTGTGACTGCAGCTTCTTTTGTGCACATTATCCTTTTCATGGAATTAAAACTCCATGTAAGCATATGTTTGCATACTAAATACATATTTTAATCCAATTCTTTGGATCTTTTTACAGGGAAAACTAAGCTTTCTCTGGTTATTATTGAACCCAAGGTTTTAGTGCACATTTATTTGATCAGGCCACAGCTAAACAATCAAACTCTATAGGTAAGCTAAATGCAGGGGAAAGCTATAGGTTTAAAAGAAAAACAATATTTATTAACTAGAGGATATGTGTCATGTAGCCAGAAAACCATGGTAGTATTTGTCCAGCTGAGCTCTCTGTAATGTGATTCACTGAACTGTTGATTTTTTTAAAAGAGTTAACAGCATATTTTATTTTAAACTATTTTGGGGACTTGCATCACAGCTTCAAAAGAAATCTGGCAGCCAAAATTTTGTTGGTTTTAATTAGCTCTTCTGAAAAATATTTTCTGAGAAAAGCACTTTAAAATGGGAATACATGAGCAAAATGATTTTAATGTAAATGGAAGCTGCTGAATAAATTTGACCGAAATTGTGTATAATGCTTTTTCTGCCAATTAGGCTGGTCTAGACAACTGATTCCCTCATAGACTTGGTGAGATGACATTGTTATGGAGGTTTCTGAAGCTTGCTCTATATCCTGCTTAACTGCATTCTGCTAGATCGTGGAGTAACCACAGATGTCCAATGTTAAACTTTCAGAGAGAGCTGAAAGAACCATAAACCTGTCTAACAGTTTTCTTTATGAGTTTCTTGGATTTTTCAGTTAGAGTTGTTGATGTGGTTTAGACATTCATAAACCATTTACAAATAACATGTCTGCCACACCAGGCAATTAAAAAGCAGTATTTTATATTATTGTTGAAGTGATTGGAAAAGATACAAAATTGCTGCAATGAGAGCATGCTTTGTTTTCAATTAGATTTTATATAGAGGAATTGTGTGTCCTTCCAGCTTAATGTTGTTTACATTTAGCTATTGATTTCTATCTTGAAAAACTGCACATCTGCTTCATTCTGAGAATCAAAGTATTTAATTACTATGGAAATTCAGCACTTTATTACCTGTAACGTGTTTTATCATCTTTGTTTCTAACCATATCTGTTGAAAATAGCCTTTTTTTTGTTTAGATCAAGTTTTTCATTTTATCATTCTTCTAAAGAACTATTTAATGGTGTCATCCAGTGCCATAGGTACCTTTGCATCTCCTTTTGCAATTATTCATTAATAGTTTGGACTGTCATTTAATCAAGATGATATCCAGTGTAATTATAGTATAGATTAATCACCTTTTCCACTGCTGTCTCCACAGCTTCCCAAGTCACCAATGTTGAGATTTGAACAGATAAGGGAGAAAAAAAGATGATGCTTGCTCTACTCACCAAAAAAAAAAAGCCCCTTATCCTGGTTTAGGCTTGGATTTGGGAGGCTGTTCAAAGAGGCTAGGACTCTAGCAGGACTGCTAGATTTTGAGTGTCACCTGATGCCTCATGTATTCACAATTTCAGGATGCATTCAGGAAATCCTGCAGAAAACCAACTTGCCTTTTATTTCTAAATGGATGAGCAATTTAGCACTTAAAAAAAAATCATTAAGACAGGAATTTTCTTTTTGTTGATATGAGACTTTCCTATTTTTGTTGTATCTTACATGCAGCTAAAAATTGTACTTTTGGGTCAAAATGTCCCATTTCCTTAGTCTGGCAAAAGGACAGTTGTCTTTGAAAGACCAATGACACTTACGTTTGTAGGAGTTAAGGGAGGTCAGCAAGTTGCAGGACAAATAAATAAGTACCCTGTGCTACCTTCTTTGAGAACCTCCTTCTGTCAAAGTGTTTTCTAGTATTTCTGCATATTAAGACCTGTTTAGGAGAAGACAACATCTCAGGATCTGCACTGCTGGAGAGTACTGCTAGTGGTCAGGTTTAGTGCCCATTTAGTGACATTAGTGTGGGTGCATCTGTTCTTTTACTCTTTACAAGTAAAAGCCACTGGTACCTTGGCTACCTTCTGAAAACCGCACTGGTTTGGAAACAAAGGAAATTCAGGGGTAAAGAACTAAAGCCTCAATTGCAAGTCTGAGAATTTCTCATCTCTCTATAACTACATCTGATTTGAATGCATGCTGTTTGTCATAACAGCCAAGCCAGAGTCATTGCAGATGGTGATTTTATGTGCAAAACTAATAGAATCTGTAATTGAAATAAATGTTACATTCTTGTGTTTGGCTGACTTCTATGTAATTTATCCGGCAAATTAGTTGAATCCAGTGCTTGTAGCATTTTTATTATATATCTCAGATTCTATAATCATTTTATGTAGGTATTCAAAACTTTTCTGTTTTAAATCCCAGCTGACATAAGGTCTTTATTCCAAAATGAACTACGAAAGCAAAAGAAGCATCAAGCTATAATTTTGATACCTCATTTTTAAAATCAGATGTACCCAGTACACTTAGGCATACACAGCCTCAAAATGGTTTCTATGACCTGATAGAATAATTCAGAATCTCTTGTTTACCCTAGAAAAGTATAATAAAAGCAGCAATTAAATGCCACTAAGTGTAGGGCAGCACACGGTAGAAGGCCACAAGCAATTAAAGTTAAAAACTTTCATAAATGCATTTTTACTTAACATGTGTTTTACATATTGGCTAAGAGCAGACTTTTGCACCTTTCTGCAGAGCAAAAAACCTGAGTATTTGATAGCATTCCTGTTTAAGAGCATACTGAGTTACCTGGAGTTTGGATTTTCTGGTTGGTTACTGAAGAGAAAAGCAAAGGCAAAGAAAGAAGAGTAGCTGTTAGAATACAAGCTTGTCTTTTGTGATCCTATCTCTGTGTTTGTGAGGTAGCATATGACAGGGCTTGTGTACTTGCTTCTTACTTTACATGGTGAATGCATTTTATCTAGGTAATGACAGTGAAGTTAACTGGTTGTATTTCACTCATGGTTGTAGATTCCAACAAAAAGTATTGTTGCTTGGTGTGTGAATACATTGTAAAAATTGTGACCCAACAGGTGAGCCTGTCAGTGACCCAGGCTTTGGAGACTGTACATAAGTACATGTGACAGGATGTCAACATGATCCTGGCTGGCTGGCTGGCCAGCTGGTATATGCAAGGATGAACTCTGTTTCATGTTGTGTCTTCTTGCCCTCATGACATAGCAACTGGTTGCATTTACTTGAGATGAAGGTGAACAAGCAGAGCTTTGGTCTGCATAGACAGATGAAGCCAGATACCTTAGAGCTAACTATATTTGGTTTGATTTGATGTAGTTGCTGCTTGTCTTTTAAGAAATGAGTTAAAAGTCAACTGGTATAAAACTAGTCTTTGGTTTTGTTGATCTCAGGTGCTAACCGTGTGACCCTGGAGGACTCCAACATCCTTCAGCCAATGGGACTTACTGTGCTGGGCAATCACTTGTATTGGATTGATCGTCAACAGCAGATGATTGAGAGAGTGGAGAAAATAAATGGATACAAAAGGACTAGAATTCAAGGCCGAATTGCTCACCTAACTGGCATTCATGCTGTAGAAGAGCTTGATATGGAAGAATTCTGTGAGTTTATTTCAGTATCTGATGTCTCTCAAAGCCCTCATCTAGCTGAATATTGTAATAAAATTGCCCAGTGGACTTCAAGTACACCATGGAGTGCTTTCAACTCAGCCAGCTGGGATCCTAGGAACAGGAGAAAAAAGTTCCTCATTCTTGTTTAGATGAGTGCTTCTGCATCTAGAAAATGTGATTTCATGGCATTTACTTGCCTGTTTGGTAGAAGCTTACATGGTACTGAATTCACTCTAAAAGCTACTTATAATTATGGTTACTAATTTTTAAACTACAGCCAAGTAATAACACATGGAAAAACCTTTAAGAAGAAAGAAGAGGATTGTACTTGTCTTTTCTCCAGGGTTTTCAGACTTCTGTGTAAAGCATGACTGTTCTGATTCAGAACAATCAATGATGTAAAAGCCTCCAGTGAGGGAGGGAGAATGTGCAGAAAGGCCCTACAATGCACTATTATGGAAGTGGAATTTTTCCCCCATCAGAGGTGGAGCCATTTCAGGTCCTCCCTTCTGAAAGGGGTTATGCATGCAGGGCCTTCTTTTTCTGGACTGGTGGTCCAAGTTCTATGGCCTGAGGGAGAGTGCAGAAACCTCTTAAAGTAGTCACTCCTCAAAGTAACAACCTACACCTCCTCCTGCTTAACAGAAATATAAAAGAGAATTTACATATTTTGTAATTTGGGCACACAACCATGTAGCTTCCTTAAATAAATAAATAAATTGTATGTTCTTATATCGCAGTTTTGCAAGTAACAGGGAAGCTGAGGGGCTAGAGATTACGAGCTCTTTAAGATTAAAGGAGAATTCCTGAAAATTTTGGGGGTTGGCATTTTGCAGTGATGTGTGTTCATTCTTAATGCCTGGCTGCCCTAGAAATGCAGGTGAGATGTCTATGTACACTGTAAATATGACCTTCCGAAATCTGCCTTCTCATTCCTTTACCCCTGAGCTCCCAAATTCTTTTTAGAGTTCCTTTAAAGGTGCTCATGTAGCTATTAACTGGGAGAACTGTAATCTTCATGAGGTAGTAAATCAGCTTTTGAGCCCTGAATTGAAAAATCCTGCATTTATCTTCCCATTAATTTGTAGTGAAATCTTGGTTAATCAAACAGAACTGGTTTGTGAATGGTTTGGTGAGTTTGCCCTAGCTAGGACTAGTTATCATTTCTTTTATGTTTTCTGATATTCTTTTTTATGTGTTTCTCCAGCTGTGCATCCATGCTCCCGTGACAATGGTGGGTGCTCACACATTTGCATTGCCAAAGGGGATGGGACTCCAAGATGTTCATGCCCTGAGCACCTTGTGCTTCTACAGAATCTCTTAACGTGTGGAGGTGAGTTATGTTTAACACTACTGTTGAGTAGTTTACATCAAAAAAGATGGGAGTTGAGGTTGCATTCCAGTCCAAAATGTGGATTACATACTGGTTTTTTTTCACACACGGCATAGCATCATAGAATAGTTAGGGTTGGAAAGGACTTCAAGATCATCTAGTTCCAACCCCCCTGCTCTGGGCAGGGACACCTCACACTAAACTATGCCACCCAAGGCATGTTGCATCACATGTTAAATTAACCTTTGATTCTTCTGCTGTTTTCTGCTTCAGTATTTGGACATATGTGACTTATGTTTGTGAGCAGAATATTCTTGTTTGACCCGAAAATACTTGAGTCTTCTACTGAGATTTTTATAATTGTATGATGTGACAGGTTTGTGCTTTAAACAAAAGCTTCCAAGGTGATTTTGCATCAACTCATAATGACCTAGCAGCAGTAAATGTATGTATGATTCCCACTGTGTCATATTCCAGTCTTTCAAATGAATTTGGCCTCATAACATGAAGCACTGTACTGTCTAGTTACGAAATGTAGGCCAAAAGCTCCATCGCAATCAGTTTTAATTAATTTAATTAAGGTAGCTCTCCTCTTTCACATAGTAGACTTTTCCTGCAGACTGCTCTTTCACAATTCCTGCATTTTTTAGATTTGTTGTTATGCTTGCAGAGGGAATTAAAAACAAGCAAACAAAAAAAAAAAAAAACAGTGCTTCTTTTTGGGAGGCAACATATCTTAAATCATTTGGCTCTGTTTGTCCTCTTGACTTCTTTTATGTATTCATTTTGCCGTGGATTTCATTTTCTGGCTGAACTCCAACCTCCCAAGGGACAGCCATTTCCATTATAAACTGCTTGCTTTCCCATGACCACAACTGGCTATGTGGTTTTAGAGTAATGGTGGTTACATCTGTGTGGGGAATCAACCTTGTATTTCTTGCTCTACTGTTGTTGCACAACATGGCCAATGTGAGGTTGTTACCTTCAGTGATAAATCAAAATATCCAGGGGCATCCATCAGTGTCTGTTTTTTTGTATTCTAATCCTTCACTAAGCCTGCAACAACTTTTTAACCTACCATGTCTGCCATAGTAGCAGGCAACAGCCAGTATTTCAAAACTTTATTTCAAAATAATAAAATATTTTGAAAGATTAATAGCTATTTTGGCTGGAGAATATTTGTCCATGTACTCTTATGAATGCTTGACAAGTTTTTAAATGCAACATGTGCCTGCCAAGTGCAACCATAATGCATCATTAAATGTGGCTCTAAATGCACAAGTAGTAATCTGTCTGTTGAATTATGTAAACAGCACACTCATTTCAGAATTTAATTTAAGAATTATCTTAATCCGTGTTTCTGGCATCTTTGTCTTACCTACAGCTGTTAGGTCCCTGGCTGCAATTCTTACATTGCTTCACCAAATACTTGCAAATCAGAAACTTTAAAATCATACCATTGTCAAAAAATAAAATGCATTTGGGTTTTTATTTGCATTTTGTTTTTCAAGTTCTCGATTATACTTGAGTCTCATTTTGTAACATTTCTCCCTAATGAAAGAAGGACAGCAGCACTTTTAAGATGGTTTGCATAGCTCTAGGATTTGTGATCTATATAACTACACTACCTTCCAGGAAAAAATACTCATGCAAAAGTCTTGTCATTGGCTACAACTGCAAAGCTTTCCCTAAGCTGGGTTCTTTGTGATGTCCACTGCTGAGCCTGGATGTTAATAGAAGCTCATTCGGTTTTCAGAGAATTGTTGCCATCCAGTGTCAGAGCACGTCTCCAGCTTGCTTAATATTGTTATAGACAGGGTGTGATGTGGTACTCTTTTAATCCAAGTGGTAAAGCATCTACTTGGAGCATTCACTGGCAACAGCAGCTGTGGGGATCAGTGGCTGCCTGTGTTAACTGGTTTAATTACATCACAGAGATCTGACCCAGCAATTTTTGAAATCAGTGGAAACCTATCTGTTTGCTGTAGTGGTGTTTTGAGAAGCTCCCCTCATTTTCAACATAAACAACTGCTACTCCAGCAACTGAAGGTTCTTCTATGTTGGCTAATGGCTTCTATGTTGATATTAATGGTGGAAAATTGTGGGCTAATTTGATGTATGCAAGAATCAGCAACATTTTTTGCAATAGATTCTTGATCTGGTTTGTCTTTATCTTTTCACATTCTGAAGAAAGCAACAGTGAATGTCTTCTTATAGCATAACTATAGCATCTCTACATGAGGTTGTAGCTGCTGCTAAATGCTGACAGTGTGTGGTTGGGCAACAGTGTATTTGTGGAGTGGATTGATGCCAGGATCTTGGGGTCCATGAAAAGTCAAATTTGAAGGAAGTCCAAGCTTTCTTAGGTCCAACAAACAAAAAAATAAAAGTCCAGAGTTCTGTCCCTGACGATAGAGAAAGAATGTAAGACCAAGGCAGGTCTGTGATGCTCCCCAGACTGCTTTCTGAACCTCCAATGACCTACAGCCCAGGATTTTCCAGCAAGAGGACTTAGCTTAATGCTAAACAGGCCTTTACAGATACTTTTTCTACATTCATATTTTTCAGTTCATACCTAACTCAGCAATTTCTGGATAAACCACTGGAAAAATAGAGAAACAGATATTGTAGAAGCAGATGTTGTATGTTTTAAGTAGATTAATTGTCAGTCAACCCAATGTACCAAGTTTTCTTATGAAGAATTGTTCCAGGATAATATATTTGCAGGGATTAGAGTTGTGTAGACTGTGGTTTGAGTATTTGTTTGAATTTGTGCATGGCAGTGTCTTCCAAAGGGTGACTGCAAGAGCCAAAGTAAGTATTTGTAGTTCCTGTCCTTAGTTCAGTGCTCAACTGCTAGAGCAAGATTTTTCAACAAGCATGCATCCAGTTTTTGATAAGAAGTTGGCAAAATTTCATTTCCTATGCAAAATCATGTTTTCCTCTTTGCTGGAATCTTAATATTGTGATAGAACTTCAGGCATGTGCATTTTTCTTTTAAAAGTCCATCGCATTGTTATTCTGTTGTAATAGCTAACATTGAGTATACAAATGTGATTTTGTTTTCTCTTTCTCCAGAACCTCCAACTTGTTCCCCAGACCAGTTTACCTGTGCAACTGGGGAAATTGACTGCATCCCAATGGCATGGCGATGCGATGGATTTCCAGAGTGTGATGACCAGAGTGATGAAGACAGCTGCCCAATATGCTCTGCATCCCAGTTCCAGTGTGAGAAAGGACAGTGTATCGATGCACACTTGCGGTGTAATGGAGAAATTGACTGCCAAGATAAATCTGATGAAGCAGATTGTGATAGTAAGATTGATTTTCCTGAGCTCATGGTTTTAACATAAGCATCCATTCGAGATTCTTAGTGTTCTTGTTATGTCTGTGTAGGATTTTTAGTTTCAAATGGTGAAAAAGAGCCTTTACCATAAGCATGACTAAACTATCCACTGTTTTTCTTTCCTTCTTTCTTATTCTGTTGCTCAAAATAGACTTCTTTATAGATACTTAAATTTCTGACCATGTAACTACAGGTGTATGGAAGGTTGTGGGGAGAGTATGTTTAATCCATATCCTGAATGAAAACAGGATGGAAACTGGCAGAACTTAACACATGCGCTTTTTTCCTGTATAATTATTATTTTGGCTTGCACTGTTTCTTGGGTGTCCACTTCAACTTTGGACAGTGGTCACAGCAAGGTGCCACAGGACACCTTAATCATGTGGCTGAATTGGCTTTTCTGAGAGTTCACTCTTAGCTGATGTTTATAATCCTGGATGTAACTTTTCTATGAGAAATCTGTGGAATGACATCCAAGGAGCTCTTACTACTGCAGCTGCTTTGTATGCTGTCAGCCATAGGATCTGGGTTCCAGAAAGAAGCATGGATGGGTGCATCATCCTTTAGTTGATGGGAAACTTTGCATGTTCTGTATCTATATCAAAGCATAGCTGAAACAGACACTTGACTATGAGCTGGTACCATGGCTTCTTATTTCTGTAAAGAATTTCAGGTACCTGTTCAGTAGTGTGGCTCTTGGCCTGTTGAAGCCTCACAACCATCGGTTTTACCTTCTCAGTGACTAATAATTTCCACTGGGCCAGCAGGATAGACTTCTGTGAACATTTCAATGAGTAATTCTGTGGATTTGCAGTGTCTTCTCCGTAACTTTGAGCCTGGATACCAGAACACCAGTGCCTTCTTTGCAAAGAATAAGATCAGTCATGTCCAAGTTCCTGTCTTTGTTATGGGAGGTGGTACTTACTAACTGTACTGCTTCATCAAGAGACCCTGCTTTGTCAAGAAGTTTATTCAGGTAGTGAGGATAACTGGGCTTAATAGAACTTTGCTGCTCCATCTCATGCATCAGAGGAATTGCCTTGTGCTCAGAGCAGTGATAATCACTGCCTTTCCATAGGTCTGAGTTCAATGCCTTGATTCTCTCAGAAGCCACTTCTATCCCCAAGTTTCCCAAGGCATGTTTTTGGAGAGCTGCACCTGAAGCATTGGTGGAGGGGTTGAAGACTGTGATTGGAAGTGGCCAAAAAAATATCCCTGGATATGTCCCACATCTTCAAGACTGCACCCTTCATCTTTTTGAATCTATTATGGTACTGCTAGCTAGTTCTGTCTTATCCTGAGGAAGTCAAAAGATTAACAATGTTCTTGATATTGCAAGGGGATTACCATGCCACTGAAGAAACTATATCACCTGAACAACACGGGTTCAGTACGCCGAGTTGTCTGTTGCTAGATTAAGAAGAAACCACAAGTTCAACAAGGCAGAGCAGCAACAGAAAATACAGTATGTAAGAAGGGAAAGGATAATAAGACAGAAGACTTAAGAGAAGACAAAAGAGAAGCAGACAGTTGCAAGAATAAGTAAAGGGCTGGTAGTCACTGGCAACTAGGAAGATGCACACAGAACTTGGCCCTTCTCATAGTGCAAAAACCTAAGTGATGTGGTGGGAGCTCTAGATAATTTTACAGCTTTCTGTTAACATCTGAATGTTTTATATGCACTGTGAGACCCTATGGAGCTGCTTCCAGATTACTGGGTGCATAACAGTCCAAATCAGGAGCTGATGCATATCAAGCCTCTAGCTAAGTTTTCTCTGTAAATAATTTAGTTCTCTTACATTAGAACTGCTCTGCAAAATGGACCATGGCAAAGTCTGGCTCTTGAGGAGGTCCACATCAAACCACCACCAGTGCTGTGATCAGAAGCATGAATTTAGATTTTCTTCAGAAGAAAACAACCTGTCTTATTCTTTCATTAAATAACCTGTACTGTGAACCTTCCAGGGCTGCTGTTTACTAGCCCTCATACAACAGTCTGTCTTTTATGTCCTTTTATATGCTTTGACTTGACAGAGATTCTAGAGTTAATTAACAAGTCCTTTTCACTGAATCAGAGGCTTCTACAAATAGATAAGAAATTTATCAGTTAATTAGCAAGGTTATATTATACAGGACTACATAACATACTATAGACTATATAAGGTCTTATGTCAAGTTATTACATCTTGCTAACCTGTCAGGTGATAAGCTATTCTTTGTTAGTTATTGCAAGAGTATTTATTGCTGATTTGATCCCAGTGTTGCCCCAACAGGACTGATTTGACAAAGGATGAGGAGTTACTGGGATCAGAATTTCATTTTAGCCCAACTGTCTAGGATGTGTACAAGAAGAATCGAGATATACAGACTTGCATTTTACCCACAGCAGCAAAGTAGATGTTCTGGTGCCTACCAGGTCAAAAATACACTGAGGTGTCATGTCTCACATTTTGTTTTCTTAAGTTGCTCAAATGCTGCCATAAGAGTAGTACTTAATCTTTTCTTTCTTTCTGTGCAGCAATTTGTCTACCCAATCAGTTCCGATGTGCAAGCGGCCAGTGCATCCTCCTGAAGCAACAATGTGACTCCTTTCCAGATTGCATCGATGGTTCTGATGAGCTTATATGTGGTGAGATATCATTCTTTGAGATTCAAGTGCTGCATTCAGGCATAATGTCCTATGCAGGGCCCCATTCTTTGCACAGTAATATTCTTTCAGGGTAGCCCAGTGAATCTTGGCCATGTATTCTCATAGTTGTATGAGATGTATGTATGTAATATGTATATAATAAAGTATGTAATGCTATTATTCCAAGAAATGCAATACAGCATTAGTGAAGATGATCTGAAATCCCAGTGTTACTTCAAGCTAGTTACAAAATGCTATATGCTATACAGTGCTGCCTTCTTTAGGTGAGCCTTCAGATCTATACTCAGGGGACCTGATTCTACTGTGCTCAGCACCTTGGTACTTGCAGAGCTGATGCTAAGCTTGGGGTCGCTTTTAAAAGTGCACAGCCCAATCCACTGCAATTGCAAGGTCAAGCTGCAGGATAATTATGCGGAGAAACTAGCAAGCAGTGAGCAAGTGTCCACAAGAGACAGCAAGCTGGTCTCTTAAAGTGCAGATAGATAGTAAAAGAATATAAGGAGAGAGACCTTGATTTTTCTGGGGAAAATGTTTCTTTGAACTGCCATTCCCATGCCACCAGGTTTAGGCAAGTTATAGGCACACTGATGGCTGTTGCTGTATTAGTCCTTAGCAGGATCTGTTATTTTGCAGTCCAAAGTGAATGGTAAAATTCACTTACCTGTGCTCTACTTGCAATTCCCCTTTTTTTGCACCATCAGGTTGACTAGTGCATGAAGTTTGCAGGCAATGGGGCAGATAAAGGAAGCATTTAGTAGCTCACATTTAGCAAAACAGTTGGAACATAGCATTTTAGAAAAGAAGCAAATAGATGTGCCAATCTGTTGGTAATTCATTCTGAACATACACCTTGTGTTGGGTGGTTTTGCTTAATGTTGTTGCCCATAGGGACTTGGCTAATTGCAAGATTCTTCATAGAGTCTTGTCAGGTTTTAAAGCACCAGTTGTCAGAAGCTATGCTACTGCTCTGATGAGAAGAGGTGTCACCAGGTGGTCTGGGTAACCTTGTCTCTTCCTTCCATCCTTATGGTGGGTACAACAAGGAAAAGTGTATTTCATAAACAAAGGTGGTGACAGGAGCCCACTGAAGTGGTGAATAGCAGAAAAGGCTTAAAGAATGGCCACAAAAACTGTTCTTCCACATCTTCTGCTTATCTCTCAGCTCTCACCTCATTCTCTCGCTTCTCTGCATAATACAAAGCCACTTCTTCCTCTTTTTTTCTTTTTCAGTTTATTTTCTTTGTGCACTTGACAAACTTCCATGCTGCCAAGTTAATGCAGCTGTTTCCTGTTTGCAGCAGTTTGTTTAGGGTCCAGTCCTGCAATTAGGTCTTAACTTATTTAAATGTGTCTTTATGTAGACATAAGACTGTCTCCTCTGGAGTCTCTTTGTGGAACAGAGCATTCTGTGTTTTTTTGCATTCAAAAGAAGCTAGATTTAACCAAAATGAGAATTGTGCGTTTTAAATTAATTAGATTGGGAACATGTTTTCATTTTGGCTTTGTTTTTTTCTGATGTCGTATCTGATCTAATCTATTTGAAAATTAGGTACTTAGCTGACATAAAAGCTGTCATGCACTAATAAGTGTGAAGACTGTGAAACAGAAATGAATTCTTGATGCTCAGCTATTAAAGAGTTTATTGGTAGAACTTTGTATTTCATTTATCTTCCTTCTCAAATTTCAGTTGTTTTTCTACAGAAGGGAATGAAATCAGAACCACTGGAGAAAAATTTTATGAAGTGAAGGCTCGAATATTATATGAACCATTTCACTTCTTACAACTCTATTAAGGGGGGAAAGGGTCTATAGTTTGATCTGAATGCATAAAATTGATAGGCTTTGGCCAAGTTTATTTTAATTTTTTCACTTTATGAATATAAATATATATTTGCATATGTATTAAAAAAACTATAAATATTGTGTGAATCTCATGGAAAAACTGGTTTTAACTGAAGGATGTCACATATATAAAAAACATAGTGGTGTCAGGTTTATCTAGCAGTAATTTTGAATGTGTTACCCATAATCAGGGGAGATGAGAAACATAGCTCATCTCAAATACTGCAGCACTTTCTATGGTTTAACATTGGGCAGTATAGGGAACAAAGAAACAAGAAGTAGGAAGTATTTGAGATATTCTGAATTTTGTTTGCCTTCCAATTTGTAAGGTTTATTTTAGAAAGTAAGTCATATTTTAGTAAGGCAAACTATATTTTATTTTAAGGCCTGTATTAAGCACGGAAGACATCCAGTGCTTAATACATATGGCAGCATCCCCATTGGTAAAACCTTTTAAATTTTTAATGCTTTTTTTAATGTCTTTTAATTTTTTAAAAGCTACGCCAAATGCCTTCTGAGAGAGCAGAGTCCTCTCGTGTTTATAAGTGTGCTGTATCCTTACTCTGTAGACTTTGAGGGGGAAGAAAAGAAAACTTCCTAGATTGTTCTCATCAAGATGCTAAGTAATCCTGTTCTGAGATGAATTGCTAGACATAAAGGAGAGTACCTTGCTAATAATGCTTGATGTAAATGGAGGGGAGGAAGAGGCATGAGGTCATAAGCATGGTATCAAAAATATGTGGAGCTGTAGATGCCCCAGTTTGGTGTAGATACTTTCAAAGACATTGTGTGAATGACTGAGCTGACTTACTTGCTGTAACAAGCTCCAGGACAGCAACATATATATTGCCCCATGTTTAATAACCTTCTTTATTTTTTTTTCCTCTCTTTCCAGAAAAAACAAAGTCATCCTCAGACGAGTCACAGCCACACAGTAGTGCCATTGGTCCTGTCATTGGTATAATATTGTCACTTTTTGTCATGGGAGGAATGTACTTTGTTTGCCAGCGAGTGGTGTGTCAGCGCTATGCCGGGCCCAATAGTCCTTTTCCACATGAGTATGTCAGTGGCACCCCTCACGTCCCTCTTAATTTTATTGCTCCAGGAAGTTCTCAACATGGCACTTTTACTGGTAAGGATGGTAAGGACCTTGCACCAAATCAGTACCATTACATTGTCTGGATTTGGAGTTAGACACATTATTTAGAGAGCAGAAATTAGATGTTGTTGATCAGCTCAGTGGTTTTGGTATAAATGTGTCATTTGGATCAGGTATGCAAAACCACATTTCAGTAGGCATCTTGCCATATTTTTGAAAGCAGTTTTCATGCTAAACTGCGTCTGCACAGGTGTTTAACTTTTTCATAGAAAATTAACTGTATTTTGCCAGAGAAAACATGCTCTTTAAATAGTTCTTTCTGGTCTATGTAATAGAGCCTGAGCTTCACATAGTACCTCATACCTAAGGCCTGCAAAACACTATGAAGCCTAGTGAACCATGTGCAATATTGGAAACAGGAATACGTGTTCTTGTTTCCTAGAATGCCATTTAGCATTCTAGTGAAAGTTCTGTTGAGTTATTTCTGTCTGTCCTGTCCATTAAAGTTCTTCACACATTTTGGCCTGTTTACCCGAGATGGATATGTTATTCCACAGTGGAAAGAAGCAGAGGAAAGAAGTGAAGCAGCTTACTTTACTGTAGTACAAAAGAACACAGGATAAACTTCCCAAAGTTACAGCAGCAGATGTGAAAGAACACAAGTGGCCTGGGTGTGGCATCATAGTCTGGCTGCTCATTGCCTGAAGTGTAATGAAAACATGCCTTTTGTTTTAGCCCATCTCCGATACTGCTTTCCTGTTTGCTTTTGGACAAAGCATTTATTCTCTTTGTGTGTCAGTCCTTCATCTCTAAAACAGCAAAACTTCTCTACCTCACAAGGACTCAATGTCCCGTTTGAGAAGTGCATGCATCTATGATGCTGAGACAGAAGGAAGACTTGAAATATACATAAAAGCTTAGAATATTCAGCTAATAAATGAGAACCCAGAAATCTTAAATAGACCTCAAAGTAAACACTTAAATGATGTACTTCAGATAATTTTGCAAAGTAAAACATACTTTTCATGGAGGAAATAGCAATCTATAGAGCCCTGAGAAGAATGAATATATCTTCATACTGTTCAGGAAGCTGAAAAGTAAATGTTCATCTGTAAACCTGCCAGATGGGGTCACAATAGAGGAAATCCATACTTAAGAGTATTTGGAGTCTGCTTTCCATGTCAGCTGAAATCAGATGGATGATAAACTTAAAGACAAATGAAAAATTTGTGTCATTTCTTCATATTAAACAACTTTGTGAGATGTGCTAATTGTTGTTTTCTTCTAGCCATGGCTTTAAAGATAGCCAGATGTAACTTAGGTTTAGCCTTTCTCACACTTTAATGGCTGTGGTCAGCTATTCCTACTTAAAGTATGCTTTTCTGGTTATTGAAATGTTTTTGTGGTAGGAAATAATATCTAAGGATGAAATCATTGCAAGTTGAAATCTTTGCAGCAGTGTTCTAATTTGGACTTCACACTAAAGTTTTTTTAATTAAAGCAGGTATCAGTGGTTTTTTGTCTGTACCTCTGTAGGTGTTAACCAAGCTGTCATTCTCATTTGTATTTCTTAATTTTTTTTTTTTTACAATATTACTGTGACAAGTTACAGCAGCTGAAAATATTACCATTGTTGCTCATTCTAAAGAAAAGGCATAGGTTCCTAATACCATGACATTTCCAAAACAGTTAGTCATGAATGCTGATCTCAGATAGCACGCCACTCTGCTTGTAATATATATTCCCTGCATCTGAAAATTTTCTGAAACCTTCCCAAACTAAACTCTTTCATTAGCGCTGAGTAGTCTGACAGGAAGAAGTTCAAAATGTATAATCTGATTTAAGTGTATATTGCAACAAAACTGATTGGAGAATGTTGTCGTCCCTCTTCCTATCACCCAGGATTCCTTCTTTGTGCTACTGCTGGTTTCAGTTTAAGCAGTGATTTTTATTTTTTTTTTTATTTTATTTTTATTTTTTAGTAAAAATGCTTTGTTTTCTGTCGTTCATGTACTTGCCACTTTCTTTGGGTGGAAATGAAAACTTTGTAGCTTGTTTTTCTAGCTTGTTTTTCTTGGGCAGGGTATGGTGTCTTTTTGCAAACACCCAAGTTTAATTAGAAAATTCCTTAGTTAACAATTTGGGTGAAAAGTTTGGGTCAGCTGTTCTGGAGATTCCTTTCTTAGCAGAGTGTTGAGAGCAGGTTGTGAGAAGTTCAGTGCTGCAGTGAGACATCGAGTGGTGTGGGGGCGAGATGTTTTCTTTACAAAATATATTGTTCCTTGTTTTTACATAAAGCACTGTTCCCAAAGTGACAACCAGTAGCGTTGCATGGGTTTGCCAAGCTGTGGATTTGTTTTCTGTTTTGAGTTGGCAGATGTAATTGTGGTTTACCTAGCTTGTTTTCCTTTCTGTCTCACTGCAGGCATCTCTTGTGGAAAGTCCATGATCAGCTCCATGAGTCTCATGGGAGGAAGCAGTGGTGCCCCCTTATATGACAGAAACCATGTTACTGGAGCCTCTTCAAGTAGCTCATCCAGCACTAAAGCCACTTTCTACCCACAGGTATGTCTTGAAAATATACCTTTGAGTATATTTTCTCTTTTAAAAGAAAGAAAAGATGAAAATTTATGCTGCTAAATAGAATAATGGTTATTCTAAGGTATTGCTGTTTATGATCTACAGGCCCAATCTGACACCTGCTGAACTCCATGACAGGACTTTGTTGTAGTCCATGAGGATTACACAATGCTATACGGTGTCTAAAATGTTTTGCTACTGGAGTGATATTCAGCTGGTTGTTCCTGAGCACTTCTGTTTTTATGTCTTGACTCCCTTGGAGATGCCACCTCCTTTGTTCCTTGTAAAGTCTGATGTCAGTGGCCCAGTGACATTTTGCACTGTGTAATGCTGCAGGCAACATGGAATAAAAAGACAAACAAGACACAACAGGACTGGAATGCAAATGCATAAGAAATAAGCTTGTCCTGCTGTTCAGATAGTGTTGATTGTTGATTGATAAAACCAAGTGCATGCTCTGGGAGAAAACACTGTATCAGCAGGGATTACTTTGCTTGGTTTTTTTTTCAGCTGTAATTTAGCTCAATTTCTGGCTTTTAGCTGTTGGAAGTGAAAGAATTTGCGTCCCCATTTCTCTGAATGAATTAAAAGCCATGAATAGGAATTATTCTTTAAGAATATGTAGGGAACATTACATACTGTTATCTAACATTTTGTCATGTAAGTTTTTTGTTGCAGTTTGCTCTGGGGATAAGGGTTACCCGAGGTAGGGTGACGGTTACCCGTAGTTACGAAGAGTCCAGAGGGTGGTGACGGAGCAGTTAGTCAACTCAATATGAGTGATAGAACAAACTCGATTTATTCCGCTACAAACCTGAATTTATACACTGTAACAAACACCTTTGTTGTCCACACTCTATTTTTACTTATCACTGACTAACAGCTGCTGTCCATGGGCATAAGACCAATTGTTAATTGGATAGTTCTTTCCCATCGCTTCTCAGATCCATATCTTGCCAACAACAGGAACTTCTACCAAGGTTAGCTCTAGGGATGTTCTGCAGGTGTTCAAGTCCCTTCATCTCTTCTCTATCTCTCAGGACATTCTGCAGACGTACAGCTCCCTTTGTCTCTCCTCTGTGAGGATCCTGCAATTATTCAGGACTTTCCAGCCTGCCCAAGAACAGCTTATTTACAGCTTGTTCTTAACTCTTTGCTTAGTTTCATCACAACTTGCAGTCAGGCCTAACACTTATGCTAAGTTATACCAATATATTTATGCAGCTAACGTTCTTCTAATTACATGGT
>JASSUY010045367.1:23617-45589 GCA_032466535.1 Forpus xanthops
TGCATCGGAAGAAGTGCTCAGCAGTATCTGTAAGGGTTTACAAGGGTCGATGCTTAACTTATCTGTGACTACTCTTAACTTATCTATGGTTACTCTTAACTGTTTGAAATGTATTTTAACTCATCAAAGCCTGGATTGTTCAGAGCCTCTAAAGGGCCATACCCTCGGTCTCTAAGCCAGCCCACAACAGTTTTTTCCTTAGTGCTTCCAAGCAAAACATGCACTCACTCTTCTGTTCACACAAGGTTGCAGAGTCAATCAGCTAGCTATTGAGGTAATTTTTGAGAGCCCACATACTTTGTGGGTATCTCTCCCCTTTAAGAAGGGCAAGAACAGAAAAGAGATGTTTGTGACCTTATCTATTGATAAGGTAAAACTGTTACTCATTTCTTGCATTACTTTCTCAATGAAGTTATCAAGCAGCTAGTCCAGCTAGCAGATACTTGGAAGTCAGCAGCCCTCCTAATTTAGCTTGTCTCATGCTTCACCAGTATCTCTGCAATATGCTGAACAATTTAATGCTAATACTGGGTTGATGTGTCAATGCCACACTAAAAAGGATTAACAGAAAAACTTAGCTGAATTTATATAAAAATACTTAAATGTATCTTGAAAGAGGAAAGAATGGCTTTAAACTGAGAGAAGGGAGACTGAGGTGAGATATTAGGAAGAAGTTCTTCCCTGTGAGGGTGGTGAAGCACTGGCACAGGTTGCCCATAGAAGCTGTGGCTGCCACATCCCTGGCAGTGTTCAAGGCCAGGTTGGTTGAGTCTCGGAGCAACCTGGTCTAGTGGAAGGTGTCCCTGCCTATGGCTGAGGGGTTGGAACTGCATGCGCTTTAAGGTCCCTTCCAGCCCAAACCATTCTATGGCTTTATGATCAATAGTGATATGCTCAACTCAATGGCCAGGAATCATTTTGCTAGGCACTGCACAGTGAAGACCAAAACAATGATCTCCACTCGGGTGATTTTACAGTTACTGTAATGAGAGAAGAGCAGAGACAGAGGGAGGATGCTATCGTGGTCACTGTGGCAGGCCATGGCTTGGCAGAATGCCCAGGACAGGCTGTGTACAAGATACTGACATCAATAGCAATGCTGTCATTTTCCACATTGGAAGGGATGAAGTGCACTCCTTGTTTTTAGGCCAGTATCCTGTTGGCCATGTCAGAAGTTCTGCTTCCTGGTATGGGAAGGATTCTAAACGATTCTGAAGTGCAGCAAACTCTTTTCCTGGTGTGAGGGTTACCAGCAACTCTGTATATGCACACACAGGCTAGGGCAGGCTGTAACTATTTTTTAGCTTAGGCTCTTTGCATTGTGAACTGTGTCAAATTCATGTGTTTACAGAGCCACAGTAAAAAGTATTCAGACAAGGATGGAGTTGTATGAGTTATGGGAAAGGAACTTGGCCTTCTGATCCTGCTACTACCCTGGGTGTTAGTTTAGGGGCTGGGGTTGGAACAGATTTTGTTTCCTTGAGGATGATATCAGTCGTTAGGTCCAACAAAGTACATTGAGATTCAGCAAAACTGCGTCTCATGTCTAGCTTTACCACAGCCTTTCAGTGTAATAATGGATGTGGCAAGGAAGAAGATGCTTGTACTGTGAGAACTTTGAAGGCCTGAAGTGTACACGAACCCAGAGTAAAGTCTCATAATGAACTTCCATCTCTTTAAAAATGCATTAATTCACCCAAGCACCAAGAAGAAGAAAATAAAATAAGGATGAGTGACAGGGTGAAGGCATAAATAATATTTTCAAAAGAAGGAGTTGTAGAATTAACCCAAACTTTTCACTTTTTTCCTATTTCTCTTAGATCTTGAACCCACCTCCCTCCCCAGCTACCGATCGCTCCCTGTATAATGCAGAGATGTTTTATTCTTCAAACATTCCTTCAACCACAAGATCTTACAGGTACAGCTCATATGAAAAATTTTGATAAATCTTCTGTTGATCTGTCCTTTAGTTTTGGACCTCAAGCAGACTTTACCTTCTTAAAAATATCACCAACTTTCCTTCTCTTAATAAATGACTATTTAAATCCAGATTATACCAGTTTTAAGTTTAAACGTTGGCTTTTTGTTCGTGTTTTGACATGACAGGGTTTAGTGCCTTCCAATACAGCGTGGCTGAGTAATAATGTAATATATGTAGGTTATATTACTATGTAAGTCCTTTACTGTCCTGTATAGAGAAAATTGGTGGTTTCTGTTCAGTCCCTCAAGCTCCTCATAAAACTCTTTGATGAGTCACCCTATTTGTCAGTGACTGAGCTAAATGGTCCTGTTGGTCTCTGGCTGGTCAGAGGCTGGAAGAATGTGCTGTTGGCAGATGGTAGTTGTAGTTGTGCCAATCAAACTTAACACAGTTCAGGTACTTCTTGTTGGTTTTCCGTGAAAACAGGAATTAAGGTTTGCAACATTATTCATAAGCAGGCATCCTGACTGAAGATACAGAGCTACTCATTTCAAATCTATCTTTTTTTCTTTTTTCCCTAGATTGCAACTAATGCATATGGAGTTTTGTTTTATTTTTTTTCTGCAGGCCATACATTATACGAGGGATAGCTCCACCCACAACCCCATGCAGCACAGATGTTTGTGACAGTGACTATACTACTAGTCGATGGAAGGCCAACAAATACTATATCGATTTAAATTCAGACTCAGACCCTTATCCTCCACCACCCACACCTCGCAGTCAGTACATGTCAGCAGAAGAAAGTTGCCCCCCGTCTCCTGCCACGGAACGAAGCTATTTTCACCTCTACCCCCCTCCACCCTCTCCTTGTACAGACTCCTCATGACCTCAACAGAAGGAACTCTTCCTGTAAATATTTTAAAATATGAACAGATTTTAAATATATATTTTATGATTTAAAAATAAATTGGGGTGGGAATTTTAAAAAAAAAAAGAAATGTGAATAAAAATGGGTGGGAGGGATGGGGCTGTGAAAAATTGTACAGAGGAAGAATATTTATAAAATTGATTTTTTTAACTTAATTTCCATTCTTTTGTGCCATATTTGCCTTTTTGAAGTCATGAAAATTACTCAGTCTCCAAAGGATTTGGGGAGGGAATGTTGAGCCTTTTTGCATTTTTAAGTCACCTTTTTTATATGCGAGGTATAAGTAATTCTTTTTATTAATGTGAGACAAGAAAACAAAGTGGCCTGTGGAAGAGTCTAAAGAAAGATGTAAGTTTATTCACAGAGAAGAAAAAGATGCTTAAATAAAATTGTCAATATCTCACCCCTTCTCACCACTGGGAGAACACATGCAATGGTCACAATCCTTAGATGCTCCTCTTTGCACATGAGCTGAATGCTTCCCAGCAGAACTCACATGCTGAGACCTGGATTTCAAACCTCCCTCTCCTTTTGTTTAGGATTGAACTGGAAGAACACTTCTTTTGGCCAAACCTTACAGCTTAACTAGGCTCACAGGCCTAGTTAAGCTGTCTTGTCATGCCTCATGTCAGTGCCACTGCACATGGCTAGCTCTGGAAATGATTCAAGCTAAAAAAAGATAACCAGCCTTAAAAAACTTTGTTTAGCACCAGTCAGTTTCCCACTTGAGTGAGTGAATGGTAGCAGAAGCAGTTGTATTGACCTGTGGGTTAGAGGAAGGGGCAAAGTAAAGTGGTATTTAAGCTATGAGAAATCTCTGCAAAAAGTGCATATTTGGTCAGACTCACTGTTTGAATTGTGATGAAACCAAATTCCATCATCCTCCTTTGATGACTATCTGGGAAGAGGCTGCAATAGCCAACTACTTCTCAAAATACAGGGCTAGTTCTCTTTTTCCCAAAAGTCCAGTAATTCACTGTGACAGTTCTCTTAGATGCTCACTTGTATTGACTTGACCAGAGAATTGCTTCATTTCTAATGTTCATGTTACAAAGAGTAATGATATGGTCGCTTTCATGCATTTAAATGGGGAAAGTTGTTTGTTTTTTAATTGGTGTTCATAGAAAATGGCGTCTGCATAGCTCAAAGCAAAAAAAAAAATCTGCTATTCAAACAGTTAGATCTCATAAAAAATAGCCACAAAATTAGTTCAGGTTTAGAAATAGAAAAAGTGGGGCAGGGGAGGGGAGAAAGGATAGGAGACAAATACTTATTTCTGATTTATTTGAAATAAAATAAACTCTAATACAAATTGCTGTAACCTAAGGACATCATGAACAGCAAAGTGCTCATATTTCCAACTCCTACCAAAAAAACACTTAGGGAATGGTGGCTAGGATCAGTCCCTTTCAAAACACAGAAGATAAATTTTTGCTTTGCTTGTTCTTTTGCTGTACCAAAAGGGATTGGGTATTTTATGGCACTTCATATATTCAGCTCTGATCATGATAATGTGAGTGCCTGCTTGGGACATTTGAGGGAAGTTCAGAATATGTAGATTCTCAGCTGTTTCTGCAGATGCTGAATTATATGTGTTGGGCTCTTGACAGCCTTGTATTGTTGGCAACAATGCAAACTTTTTTTCTTGTTTGAACTTAAGCCGTACTTTGTTTTTGGGTCTTTTTAGCAAGTTGCTTGAGAGCACATCAGAGGAACTGTGCAACTCCAGGACAGAGGTCTTTGTGGTGGTGGTGGAGGGGCTGGGACCACAGTGTTCTGGTCCAGTTTGTGCTTTCAGATTAATTAGTCCAGATCTGTTCTTTATGTCTGCGTTGTTCCTGAGGACAGGACTTGTGCTGCTAAAACTCTTCAAGTAGCTTTTACTACCTTCCTGTCTAAATTTTCATTTGAGACATTGAGCACAAAGAAGATACCCACCATTTTTTGTGGAGAAAAATAGAGAATTGGTGGTTACAGCTTGGACCCATAAGAATGTGTTCTTTCCCCATCCTCTGTCAACATCAGTAATTCTGTAGCATGCCAAGAGGGACAAGGCCACATTTTGTTACTTATCAGGTCTCTGAACAACTGTTAATGATTTGGTGAAGCAAAGCAATTCTCACGTGATCATGTTTCAGTCAACTAAATTAGTATAGATCCTACATTGATCACATAAAAAAGTACTTGTTCTGCATTACAGCAGTTGGTAGACCAGTTTCATATCATATGTAATAATTTTTTGCATGATAATTATTCGCCATTTATAATTAATTCATTAGCTTAGGTGTTTCATGCTACATCTCTAGCTTAGAGATGTACCACGTTAATTATCCTGTATGCCTGTGATGACACTGGATACAAAACTACAGTGTTTGGAGTTGTTTTTTTTTTGTTTGTTTGCTATTCATTAAACCACTGATCTTTTTAAAAAGCCACACCTATAACAATCCCAACCGCTTCATCTGAAGATTGTATCAGAAAACTTATATCCAAACTTTGGAGTTGAGTCCAAGAAAACAGCGTTCCTGCTGAGAGCTAAACTGTCATAAGAGTCAAATTCTTTCAGAGCTTAGATATTCAGAAGGAAGGAAGAATTTACTGAATGAGGTAAATTAGGCATGTACATTTTGATTTCAGTTGAGCATTCATAGCCTCTTGCTGCTGATGTTTGCTGAGAAATTGCCTCCTCTGAGGCACTTTGAATTTTGGTGGTCAGAATTTAAGCCCCACAATGCTCCATAAGACTGACTTTAAAAGCCTCTTCTAAAAAGAATTTGTATAGCAATCTGTCTAATGTTTAAATAATGACTCTTGATTGCTATAGATTATATACTTTAAAAGGATGACAGCCTTCCTGGAGCTAGAGAAGACCAGAAAGAAAATTTGAGTGACAGGAGCTACTTTTCTCCAGAACTGTCCTCAGAGTGCTCTTGGTGGAGTCCATCCTGTGAACCTTCAGGCAAAAATCTAGAAAGTAGGTGCCGTTTTCTTCTAGATCAGGATGAAAAAGTTGCGGGGAATTAGTGAATGCATACGACAAGTTGTGGCTGAATATAAAATATGTGGGGGAGAGCTGCATTTTGGTGAGGTTTAACAGTTGCATTTTGGCATAGTTTTAACAGTTCAAAAGTTTTCCATGAGAAAGCTGACTGAAATATTTAAGAGTTCTCCTCTGTGAACCTGCAGGGGGGTGCATGTGACTGAGCAACTCATGTGAGTTTGTGAGTACTTGAATCAGTGTTTTCAGACACTATTTTCCAAGCCCAATATGACTGCATATTAGCACTAGAAACTGCTCAGGGTGTAATGCAGAACTATGTCTGGAATGCAGCTAGTAACAGGCAAACAATTCGGTTGATTCTGTGTTAGATTTAAAGCAGAGATGTCATAGCAGAGAGCACCTTACCTGCCATCCAGTGCAGTTGTGAAAGCAGCTACTGGGATTATCTTCTCTTTTGCAGGATTTATCCTGTCCACAGGCCAGATGTAGCAGCAGTGTGAAGCTGTAAGGTAAATGGTCAAGTCATGATCTTCAATAGTGAAGTATACTTTACTTGCAAGCTAAAGTTTTGTATAAATTATAGCTTGACTTCAGCTAGACTGGTCAACAGCCACCACACCCTGACATTTGCAATGGAGGTAATTAATTTGTTCATTATTGCTGGATGATTTTGTGGAAACTTCATTAGCACTTTCCCTGCTGTCTTACTGGTTTTCTTATGTCTGGACTGATCGCTAAAGAGCACTTAGGCTAAGATAATGCTAAATCTATATCTGTGACCAATGAAGTTTTCTTTAGGATAGTGTTATAATACAAAATGTCCCAAGTCTAAGAATGAGACTGCCATAATCATATTCTAAAGAGGAAGATTGAAATAAGTTTCTTCTTTTGGAGCAGTGAGTTTGATTTTCAGTAATTAACGTTGATCTCTCTGGTTTGCAAAAAGTGCAAGCACTTCCCTATAAGCTGATTCTTTTCAGTGTAACAACCAAATGGTCTCTTCCCTCAACACGTGGTCTACACAACCTAGGATGGGCCTTCTGGAAATACTGAGGCCCATTTATCCTAGACCTGTTTTCTGCCTGATGTCTAGAAGATCATATACTAGGACCCATTGCATTATCTCCATTTTTATGCCAACTGGTGCCTCTGATTATGGGGCTTTGAAAACTCTGAAGCTCTGTGTACAGCAGTGAAAAAGGATTTGGAAGCAGGAGCACTCAGGTCTGTTCACACTGGGCTGGTGTGGCAGTCACAGGAATGTTCCTCCATTGCCTGAGAGGTCAGATCTCTTTCCTAGGAAGGGCTCTTGTGGTATCTTTCATCAGAGCCTCTGTAGCACATTGTATTACTTTACAATTGTGGTCAGTCAAACCACAGTTGTGTGTCCTGTTTGCTTCAAGCACTAGCAGAAGCGTATCTTCTCTGATGTCAGTCATTTTGTTGGAGTGTATGTTGAGTCCATCCAAGCGAGTTAGCTGTGTTTATAATTGTACTACAAGTAAGAGCCATTAATGTCAGGAAATGAAAATAGAAGGCAAGCATGTTCTCAATAACTAGTAACACAAGAGTGTCTAGCATGGAGCCTTGAATTTGAAGTAACATATTTGCTATTACAGTGCTGAAGGACCTTATATAAATGTCCATGTTTGGACAGAGCCTTAGAGAAGCCACAGACAGTGGCAGTTCTTTACAGATCAGTTATTTAGTTGTTTTTATGTTTTATTATGACTCCGTTATGAATTACAAGTGGAGTCCTTGCCATAAGTTTGCCTTGTCTGTAGGAGATTCAGGGAAGGCTGAATCCTAAATGCTGAGCAGTGTCTGCTGGTTCTATGTCTGTTCCCTTAGGAATTGCAGTATTTTCTGCTCAGTATTAAAGGCAAAAATCCCTTTCTTGAACTATTCTTAAGTTCAGCTAAACAGCTTAAGGTATTTGCCACATGTTAAAAGAAATATTAATATACATAGGTATTTTCCATCCTGTCAGGTCTTCTAGCTGTCCTTCCTGAGAACACTTTACTCTAGTTTCTGTAAAGAGTATCTTTGTTTTATTTATTCATTTTGAGTCTGGCCAACTATGCTGTGGGCCTTTTGACATAACATCATACTTCCCTGGAGGGAAAAAAAAAAGGAAAAATTGGGTTTAAATCATAGAATCGTAGATGGGTTTGGGTTGGAAAGGACCTCAAGATCATCTGCTTCCCACCCCCCTATCACAGGAAGGGATACCTTCCACTAGACCATGTGGCCCAAGGCCCTGTCTGACCTGGCCTTTATCAATGTTAAGCCTGCTGAAAGGAATGACAGAAACCAGTCTGATACAAATGGCTTCTGCAGCCCACAACAAAAACCTTCAGTGTCATGTCCTGACATGCCGACAGTGCTCCAGCCACCTGTGACAGCATGCTGTCACATCCTGGCTGTACCCAGCATGAACCTTCAGCCTACCTCTGCAGTCTGGGGCTGGGTTCTCTCCAGCCAACACATCCTGGTGGATGGAAGACCACAATGGCAATTCCTAAATAGGTCCACAAAATATGTGCACAGAATGTACCTAGAAGGACTTACCAGGGGAGAAAAGCAAGTTTGACAGCTACAATGACTAATTCACCAGCATTCATGTTTGAAAAGCAAATACTCCCCAATTATGCAGCTTTCTCCTAATAAGAATGATGCTGCTCCTGTGACAGTATTCCCAAGGTATCTGTTTGACTAAAGGAGTGATATTCCAGTTTTATTCATACAAAGATCCTGCAGTGCCTAAATAAGTATGAAAATATTTTGGTTGTAACTACAAGCACAATAGCTGTAAACAGAATTCATCAGCCTACAGACATTAAACAAAAGTGGTTGAAAATGGACAGATTGTTGTGCTGGTGTATATGAAATTTGGAGGGCAAATCTCAGAAACAAAACTCTAACCCAGACTGCTTTCTTACTTACCTAATTGTATCACAATTGCTGCTACTGTAAATGTACATGACTATACAAAGAGTACCAAGAATTTTTATAATAAAATCCTCACACAATCTTTTTTATATTAAAATGTGTATTCTGCAAACAGCCTAACAATTACAGCTTTGCATGTATATCATTTTGTAGCATTTGTTACTACAAGGACAACCAAACCCGGTACCTCAGTGCCTTGCATGTTTTAAACAGTTCAGTATATTAACTGGGGAAAAAAAAGCCTTAAATCACAAGTGCCCCCAAATCATATGTAGATTGTATTCCACTGGTTTTAACAAAACTTTGTATCATCTTTAGGGTTCTCTTCAGTTAAAACACATATATCCACAAGTTGTGGAACTAACTGAAAGCTGACAACTAAAATTTGTAGAGCATGCATGTCTTGAATTTGTATTATATTGGAATTTCTCTCAAATGTATTATTCCAAGTGAACTTTGGTTTATGCACTCATATCTGTTCCAACAGAAGTCTCGATACCTGTCAAAAACGTTAAAAAAAATAAATCCAGTCACTGACACTGATGTGTTTGGGGATTAAATTGATGCTATTTTCAGCTTTTCACTACAGTACATTTCATTAGAGCCATAAAATCTGTCTTGTGTTACAGAGAGTCTTTACCAAGTATTTTTTTTTCAAGCCTGACTTCCTAGCATACAAATGAACTTGGTAATACTGTCTTAAGAAAAACTTCTTTGAGGCTTTGATCACTTCAGACCATTATAGGTTAACAATTTTCTGGTCATGAAACTGCAGTGTTTCTTTATATTAACAAAACCAAAGTCTTGTTTGAAGTAACCGATATTTTGTATAAATACCTGTACAGATAACAGATTCTGCATTGTACTATAGATTCTGTAGATTTCGTTTTATAATAAATACTTTTAAAAGATTTGGTTAGTTTATGAGTGAAACTGTTTCATCACCTACAGTAGAAACAATCAGCCAGTATTACAATTTGTTTAGATGCTACCTAAGGGTAGTGTTGTGTCCTTGGTTTCTATTTCAAAATGTACAATAACAGCAAGAACAAGGAGGTTAAAAGGTTGGTTGGAAAGCTGAGTGCCCTTAGAATTACAATTGTTAGCTATCTATAGAACTTCCCACAAGTTTGTCAGCATCATGACCTTACCAGAAGTGTTACACTACAAAGGAATAATCTCTGTTTTGATTAGACCTGGTCAGCTCTATATTTCTTTTTTTAATTGCATAGTATGTTTAAAATTGATGCTGTAGGATGTCAGAGTAAATCTTTTAACTAACAACTTTTTGTTGTGTGTTTATGGTGAACATACTTCAAAACTAGTTCCAGTGAGTCTAGTTTGGTCTTGATTAGTCAATATTAGTGGTCTCAGATTTGTGAAATTTACCATCTTTTCCTAAATGGAAGAATGCTAATATGGCTATATTGAAGCTACCTGTGTAATAGACCATTAAAAAAAGATAGTTAAGCTCATAGAGATGTCCATATCTGTCAGTAGGAGCCTCAGTTGAAGGTGGAAATTTTACCAGTAAATTCTATAAACCTTTAAACATCCCAAGGTATGGGATGTTTGAAATACATTACCCTTTTAAGTCTCAACAGCAGCAGGACACATGCATTTACAGGTCAGTGCACAGGTACTGTCTTGACTGGCTGGGACACCTGGTGGCATCTGTTTATGTGGGATTTCTCCTTCCTAAAGTTAGCTAATCAGCATGAAGAATTTCCTCCTCTTCTTAAGGAAGTGTGGGAGTGATTTTTTGCTTGTTTGTTTTCATTTCAACTTTTCCCTTTTGCTGCTTTCCCTATCTGTAACCAGTTGACCATGACAGCCAAGCCCTCTGCTCACTGCCTGACTGCTTAGTTACCTAAACAACAACAAAAGGGGTTAACGGCAGTTCAACTCCTGCCCATCCTATGTGTGCCAACACTACTTAAAACAAGCCAGTGGCATGTTTTAAAGAGAAGACTGGTCTTTTAAAAACTGGTCTTCGAGCATTCAGTATCATTTGGGTCACACTGCAAGCCAAAAGACCTTGTGGCTTTTCTTCTTTTTGTGACTGATGTGGCTCTGTGACCTTACTTCACAGACTGGATCACCTTCTATGTTTTTGCTGGCCTTGCCTCCCTTTATCTGACATGCAGATAGGGCAGACTGCCTCTGTCCATGCACACAGCCTGGACCCAGGGTCTCTTCGCTTCAGGCTCAAAGACAGTGAAACAGATGCTGGTCTTTTCTTTATAGAGCTCTCTGATGTGCCCTCCTAGGATGCAGCAGGATCCAGCTGGTGCAGGGAGGTTGGACATGAAGGAGGCACTTGCTTGAGCAAAAGCAGCATGGAGATAGTGATGGTTTGTAATGGTGCCTCTACTGTCAAGGGGATAGAGTTTGAGGTGACATATTAAAAAGCAACTGCAGTGACCAAAGAGTATCTGACCTTGAAGATTTCAGGTTAAGAAGTAGCAAGAATAAACTGTCTTGCCTCCAGCACAGCAGGTAGCTACTCAAAACAAGTGTTTGACCATCCTTTTAGGCTAGTATGTTGAGTTTTGCATATGGGTAGAATAATATGGGATGGGAGGAAGAGCAAATGTAGTTATTACAGCTGGCTCTTGACTCCTACTGCCTTTCTCATAGTACTACTTTCTTGCAGTTTCACTGGATCTGTCATTTACAGGGAGACATCCGTATCAAAATACAAAAATACTTGGAGCTAGCACTAACTGCAACCACGAGGTGGCACTGTCATCTAGTGCTGAGAGCTGCTCACCAAACTTCATTTCCCAAGGGAAGCGCAGCTCCAGAGCTGCCTTTTTCCACAGGGAATTACCCTGTCTCCTCCCTTTGCACTGCGTTTTAAACAGGGATGGTGGCTGTAGCTTTTCTCAGAATGAGATTTTTATTACAGAATAAAGCCTTGCCATTACATACCAATAGACATTTTGCTGCTATCAGTGATTTTCCTCAGCCCTAGAAAATCTGTAACAGTAAACCCCTTTTTTTTTGTGGTGGAAGCAGAAGCTCTGCTGGGCAGCTTCATATGCGTAGCTATAGCAGCAACTTGTTTGGTGTCTAACTTCAGCTTTAATAAAATGAGATCAATGCAGATTTTTAAAACCAAGTTAATCATCTATCTCCTTTATTTTCTTCTTTGGATGGAAACATGGAAGGTATAGAAATCCAGACATAAGAATCATTAAAAGACCAATGCCCAGAAGGATCAAAGGATCTTTTGGAAAAAAAAAAAGAAGCTGTTCTTATATCCCTTGTTTGCAGGGACACCTGTGTGGGGTAGGGGCACAGGTGGGATTTAGTATCACCAGGAAGAAGTGGCACAGTAAAGGGAATCATCAGCATGTCTGTCTTTCTCTCTGTTCTCCTCAGCAGCCATAAGGTAAGTGCAGGCTTCTGTTTGCAGGCCTGGTGCTGTTTGTCAGCAGGAGGAAATAATTTCTCTCATGTATACCGCTCATTTTTGCTTGTCTCTAGCAGAAAATACACCAGTACCTGACCTGCCCACAGACACCCTGGTCCTTTGGTCTGGAGCAGCCTGTTTTCCTGATCACTTCTAACAGAAAGACAGACAGCTGGCAATGATGTCTCTTTTGACTAGTGCTTGGGGTTTAAACAGTTCTGACAACTGATCCATTGCTGTTGAAAGTATCTACTGTCTATATGTCTATATACATGCACACTTGCTTCCCTGTCCCTCACTTCTGTACTGTCCTCTTTTTCAGATTATATATACAGCATCTGTACATATATTACATCTCTCTAGATTTATAATTTTAAATTCTACATATGCTTAAATGGGAGTGCTTGGGAATCCTGACGTATTAACTAACCTTGACTCTGTCCAACTGAAATCTACTTCGGCATATTCCCTGAGCCAGACCAGGTTTCTAGGAAGAAAATGTTAATTTATTTCCCTGTCCATTACTTCTGTACTGTACTTCTTTTGAGCTTTGCTCCATGCCACAGGCTTAAATGTCTTTGCTAAGCTTCCTCTGGTGAGTGAAGGCTTCATGCATGGGGCAGATCAGCCTTGAGAGACACAAGTACAATTCTGTGTGGTTTCAAGGCTGCTGTGGGAGCTCCAGGAGACTCAGGGTAACCAGACTCAGGGCTGGGTGCTTGCAAATAGTCTGTCCAAGCAAAGCCTGCTCTAGACTGTGCTTATCATGCAGCTGTGTAAATCCACAGCTCATTTCAATAAAAATGATTTCAAATTTCTGGAGCTGCTTTGCTTCTCCCTTCCAAAGGGCAGGATTTGCTTTGAGTGGCCTTTCTTTTTCTAATCAGTGAAATAATGGGAGGCTTCCTCCTCCTTTCATGGGATATCAGAAGCTTGAACTGTCTATGAAATCATACCCTATCCATGAGGCATTACTTACATGAGAACACAGAAGTAATTAGAGCCCAGTATCTACTCCTGATCCCTCTTCTCATTTCCTCCTGTACATTGTGTGGGCATTCTTCATCAAACCTCACCAAAGGACTAGAAAGCAGCAGCAGTACACCAGCATGGGCAAATTCCAATGGCAGAATGAGTATACTCTCATGAGCTCCTTTGCTTGGGCCACTGCAAAGGGAAACACTACCTTTCCCCTTAGGGTGGACTATTGCTAGCAAGAAGAGGCAGGACTGCCCATCCAGAATTGACATTTACCACAGCAGCTTGAAGTTATGATGAAAAATCAGTGAAAGGGCATCTGTGCTGCATTACTTCCCTCCCAATCCCTGTGCATCTTCACTTGCCCCACAAATCTGAGACAGCACTTACATTTTTGAGCCAAACATGCCGCCTACTGTTTATTAGACGGGAGACACAGCTTAGTCAATGAAGTCAGTGCATAAATTAACTAGAAGCATATATTGTATAGTCAATAAGGCCAGTGCATAAACTAATGAAACTAGAAGCATATTTGCATTGCAAAACTAGCCAAAGGCCCTGGGTACCACAAGTACCACACCTGCTCTCCACTGCCATGTAAGAATTACACTGCAACACTATGTTCTTGATCTGCAAATGTCGTGGAACAGCAAGGGCAGAGCCTGGGCAACTTTACAGATCACCACCATACCATCCAGAATCAAGGCACACAGCTGGCACTGCCTGAAAAATCTGCAAAGAAAGCAAACACCACTACTGCTTCCAGGTGAGGGTTTCCAACACAGGGCAGGTAGAGGGCTAGGAGGGACAAGACAAACTGATCTTGAAGCAGACTGCAAGGCAGCATCAAGGGCTGCTTCAGAAGAGTGGAGATGGCACAAGAGTCCTCTGGGAGGAAGCACTGCCTCTGTAAAAGGGAGAATTCTGCATGGAGCCTTCATAGCAGGCTTCAATTTATGATCATTCCTGAAATGGTCAGCCAGTTGGACTAGATGATCACTGTAGTACCATCCAAGTGAACTGTTCTATTCATGAGAAGCAGGATGAATTTTTACTTCATGAGTGCTGCTGACCAGATCACTGCTGAGCAAACACAGCATCCCTATTCAGCATGAGGACAGGATGCCTAAATATTCTGTGGGGAAGCAAAAGCCTCCCTCGGTGTGGGGCTCAGAAACTTCTGCTCGGGCAGCCAGTGTCTCAGGATCTCTTCCTGCAGCGCTAAAGCAGTCTGCAGGACAGCCCCAGCTCCCTGGAAGGGCTGAGAGATAGCAGATGCTCTGTAGAGAGGGAGGGAAGAAGGGAAGAAGGGGTTAAAGGACAGAGGGAGTGATGGCCTACAGTTAGCAGATGTCCAGGGCTGAAAGTAGGTCACCTATTACTGCTGAGAAAGGGATTGGGGGTGGGAAGCAATTTGAAAACCAACACATCAGCACTCAAACAAAGCCAAGAAATATGCCAGGGAATACAATTAATTCTTGGAAACCTGACAGAAATCCTTGAAGTACATATGGCTCCTCTAACACACCATATACATCTATTAATTAAAACTGTCTAATTAAAAAATGTGGGTTTACCTGCACATATATATTGTCACATAATGTGGGGAAAGAAATAGTGACATTAAAAAAACCTTCAAAAACTTCAAACCCCAAAAAAGCAGGAATTCTCTTACTACCCATATACAAGGCTTGAACAGACATATACTTAATTCCAGGTTTTCCTCAGCAGCCTTAGGCATACAATTTTGGCCTAAATTCTCAACACTAAGCACTAATTCCTTTTGATGGCTTTGTGAGTGTTTGGAAGACAGACAATTGCAAATCCTTCTTAGGTTGTGGTCCTTGATGTGCACAGGTCTCTTAGCATAAAAAGAGGTTAAATAGTATCACCTGAGCACATCATGAGGTATCTGCAGTGCATTCCCCATCTCAGATGTTAGAACTACTTGAACAGTTAATTGCAATTGTATACAGTTTTTAGGAACCAATCCCTCTGACTGCCAAGCCTCATGCTTGAGTACTTGTGTCATGCTATGGGGGCAGCAGGTCAGGAGAGACAGGAAGAGATGGAGATGAGATACATTCAGTTAGGTGGGTTTCTCTGGCCAAGTCACAGTGGAGTCACTCAGTACTTACAGTCTCTAATTTATTCAGAAAAATTAAATCTGTGGACAAATTCTGATGGACATAAAGGCAGCCTCCAGCACATACTGATTGCTCCTGATACCACAATATCACCAAAGGCTGAGAGGTATTCGACTCACTGCAACACAAGGTCTTTCAGGTAGCAAAACATGAAGACTCTGTCAATTTGTTCAGAAAACAGAATATTTATAACTTCCACAAATTTTTTTAAGCAGTCTGGGCATTTATTAGAAACTTCTGAAAAATTTTAAATGCTGCAGAAGACACGTGGGTGGGGGGATTTATTTGCTTGGGGGTATAACACAATGGTTTCTGGCACTCCAGAGCTCTCTGGTACAGATGGTCCAAGCTCCATTTCAAAACTCTTACCCATTGATGTCCTCCTATTTCTTTCACACCAACAGCCAAATTAAGCTTGGGAAAGATGCTCTCAGATGAAATCCTCAGACTCAAAGGATTAAATTGTACACCTAAAGGCCAGACTGAAGGGCAAAGGGTAAGTGTTACACATTTGTTACAAGTCAAGTCCTTAGTGAGATTGAGTTTGGAGATATTTGCTCATTAAAATCTCAAGCAGAGGCTGGAAAACTATCCTCACATCCTGGTATCTGTCTTAATCTATGCCAAGGTTAGCCCAAGCTCTGTTCAGATATGGCGTCCTTTGTGTGTCTGTGCCTCTTTCATAACTTAAAAAGGGTTAAATAGCATTGCCCACATGGGTCATGAGGTCTCTGCAGGGCATTCCCTATCACAGAGGTGGAAACTCTCTGTACAGTTAATTGCAATCACTTACACTTTTTAGGATCCTAGTCCATTTGATTGGCACCCCTCACGTTTGCCTATATGTACCGTACTATGAGGGCAGCCAGTTAAGACAGGGAGAGAAAGGGGCTGAGTTAAAGAAAGCATCTTCATTTTCCTAGAAGAACCATAAAAGGTAATTACTCCATCTTGTTTTTCTTGTGCTTGTTTAATAATTCCAGCTACCAAGAGATGTGTTAGCTGATCATAGCTGTCCTTTCTGGCCTTCGAACAGTGAAATACCTCCTCTTTCCTCCGCTTCTACTCTATGGAACATGGGGGTAAAACTAGAGTTTGGTTTTGTACTGCAAAGTTGAAGTACTTAAACTCTGTACAAGCCCCTACCTTAACCGCTTTGGGGGAAGAAACACCCTCTTTTGGGGTGGAATTGAAGGGGGAGAAAGAGAAGGGAGAGGAAAGCTTAAAGCAAAAATAAATTGAAACTGCTGCTTACGTCATGCAATGGATTAGATTACTATTCCCTGTGTTCAGAAGTTTGCCTGGGCGATCCAGCCTGTTTCTATTATCTCTTTCAGTCCTGTGCTATAGTTTCACAGAAATGTGAACTCAGTAGTTATTAGGCAGTTTTACCTTGGCTGATTGGGAAATGACATGTGATATATGCACTTTGCACACTTGGAAAGTACCTTCATTTTCCTAGGAGAAGTACCATGAAGGTAATTTCTCTAACTTGTTTTTTCCTCTGTGCTAGTTTAATCAGCTTAGCTATTAAAAGATAACACGGGTTTAGAGCTATCATTAGCCCAGCATGGTCATGTGGTTATGCTGGTAATTAGCACTGTTGCTGAACTCAGTGTTACTTTTTCTTTTAATAGCTAACTACATAGCAAAAAAACAGTGCCCACTGCACGTCTAAAGAAGCAAAAGAAAAATGAACACTCCCTGAATCTGCATTCAATTATTTATTTAGCAGCTTTCTTCTCTTTTTTCTCCTCTGTGATATTAGGATCTATATCCAAAGCATTTAACTGCTTGAATTGGGATTAAGACACTCCAGTCTAAAATTACAATCCTGCAATCTTCCTCCTCAGCTGCTCTACAAGCTTTGAGGTATCAAAAATCCCTGTGAAGGCTCTGAGAGAGTCAAGCAACTTGCATCTGAATCATGATGAAGAAACTCTGTATTGCTTAGCCTGGGTCCCCAACAGCTCAGTTTGATCAGCATCCCAAGTCCTAGGCATGCTTCCAGGGTACTGGACTCTCCACAATTTACAGTCCTTGGCAATGTTTTCTTTTGAAGCATAGCCACAGGGAGAAGAAAGAGGTGGTAGGTGCTCCTTACATACAGAAGTCTAGGTCTTAGTCCACTTAACAAGGCTGCAGGATACCAAGTTCCCATTTCTTTCTTCGCCCATGGGAATTTCAACCTGCACCTCTGCAGTGTACCTATAACCACTAGATTACAAGCTCTCCTAGTACAGGAATGTGCTGCCAAACTCCTGTCAGGCCAGCAGGACCAGAGTAAGATGAGTGCTGCTGTAGCCCAGCCATCGAAGCCAACTTCCTGCGCCTTTTCTGGGTGCTGCAAGTGTAGGTTGTCTACTGAGTGTTTAATGGATATTTAATTCAGTTCTGCTCACCCTTATCCCTAGACTTAGCTATTAGCCTTAAAGGCTTATTGGAAACTATATTTCATTATTTCCTCTGCTTACAGCACATATGTTTTATTATTAGAGCATAATTTGGTTCTTAGGTTAATAATTGATGTCACCACATCTTACCTTGCTCCCCATGATTTCCAATTAACAGTATTATGTTTGGATGGGAGATAAACTGTAAACATCCAGTCCTTTTATCTGGACAAAAATCCCCACAGGTCGTTGCTCAAGGAAAACCACCCTGACATATATACATGGGGTCAGTGGTAGCACAGGAAGCAATGTTAGGACTTCTATTTCTGCACCCATTTTACCATGCAATAAAGTACTAAGAGTCTCCAACAAACTATGTCAAGCTGCCTTATGCTGCACAGGTTTTGACCATGCTGCACCTAGTACATCCCTGTTTCCTCTGTTCCTTTAGAAAATGGATGGGAAGAAATTGTATGAGGTACTGAGCTAAGTTTCCTAGTTGTGCAATACATGCAAGAAAGATCACATATATGTATGTGCATGCAACACAGCACAGAAAACCAAAGATACCTCAGAGAGATCAAACCATTTAAAGGGATCATATACTACACTTGTGGCAACAGGACAGTGTCAAACCTTACAGAGGAGCCCTCACAGCTCTTTACTACAGTCCAATTCACTGTTGCTAGCATATTGAGCAGGACTTAAACTTACCAGATAAAAGACATCACAGTTTCTAGTCTATTGAGGATTTTCTACTGATGGATTAGACATACTGATACTTGTAGGCATTTATCAATTGCATGTAATTGCTTTAATTATAGCACTGCTATCAGCTCTCTCTTAGTGAGGGAAGGGGGATGGCTAAAGCACTCAAGGCTCAGGTTAAAATCAAATTGGTTGGTGCCCAGGCTTTCCTCTATGCCTATGCTTTCTTGAGCAGGGTCACAGGGATGGTATGGAGGTCCCATCCTACTCCCCAACAGATTTGTATCAGAAATGCTAATAGGATCAGTGCTGGGAATGAGATTAGAAAACTGAATTTGAACATTTTGTTTCAACTAAATGGATTAACTTGTGGGTTTGGTACAGCCAAACATCCACGTTCACCCTCAGGAGCATAACTATGAAATCACTGTTCAGAAATGCTCCTTTCCCCTTCTTAAAGCTACTTAGTCTTCACAATTTTAACAAGATGTTGGGCTAAACATTAAGTAATTAAAATTCTTTAAAGGACTTTACTCTCTCCTGAGCTATGAGGGTGATGAAGGATTGTAAGGGCTATGGTTAAATCAGATATGTTTGTGTCTCAGCTGACCTTACTCTACACTTATTCATCTACTGTTAACACAGATGGGGACCTTTTGGTGCCAGGCACCCAATTGTTCCACTCTTTCTAGGTCTGTTCCATAAGTAGAACTTGACAGTGCTCAGAATAGTTAATTACAATCAGATTAAAACCTGTTTAGATGGTGGCTTCATGCCTGAGGTGCTCAAATGGCCAGATGTCACTGGTGGGGAGGTTCAGCTCCAGATCTGTATGTAGGCGCTTCCACTGCCTGTTCCTGTGGGGAAACCCAAGTCTGCAAGCTGGTGCTCCCCTGTCCCGGATGAACCAAAGGGAAGACAACACATTGATAGGGACAGAACCATGGTCATCCTGGCATAGCTGGTACAGGAGACCACATGTTCTCTGTCTTTTGCTATGTATATGCAGCAACTGGCAGTGCAATGCTGCTGAAGGGATACAGTCCTGCCTCCTCTCCTCTGGTGCCATTATCTAGCAATTGCAAAGCCACAGGATGAGCTGGCTTGGCAGGCTATGCCACTGTTCGGGAAGATAAGCTTGTTCTCCAAGGTGTGGTAAAGCTGCTGAGTCACACAGCCCCCAGCAAAAGCTCCCTGCAGTGTTTAGCAGCTCTGTACTTGGGTCCAACAGCTTCAGGAGGTAGTAGCAGCTATGGCTGAGCGTTAATGGTGTGCAGTGAAGAAACAAGCTCAGCATTGTTTGACGGGTTGATGGTGACTGTGCAAGCTGATGATTTTTTTTTTATTTGCATACCACTTTATCTTGAGGAAGTGGCTGACTTAAATTATTAGAGGAACTGATCAGAAGTGGCTGTCTCTGAAAGTGCAACAGGCAGCAGCCATCACAAAGTTAAGATACTGACATTTGCAATTAAATAACCCATTTAGTAAAACATTCTCAAGCTTCAGGTCACAGACCATGCCTGTAAGTTCTCAGAGTTTCCCTGCCAGTGATTCAATACTACAGCCGCACAAAGCATGATAGTTTTTTGTTTGTTTTTCTCTGATTTGCCTGTAATCACAGGTACAGGAATTGCATGGAGGTCTTCATATTTGCACACAAGTCCCAGGGATAAAGGACTGTGATTTCAGAATTTCACCTCTGGTTCAGTTTACTGTGTGACATTGGGTAAGCCACATAACCTCTTCATACTGTTCAACTTTTCATCAGTGCTTCGAGATCCTCTTTGAAGACATGAAGTATTTCTGCCTTGAGGTAGTAGCACCCTAGCATTACTGACTGCTATGGCAATGGTAGTATCAGCTGGACAGTTGTAGTTTTAAAAACGAATTATACAAAATCAAGATTTACAAATATGTTGACAGGAACTCTCTCCTCAAAAATTTACAGAATGGAGATGGTGGTTATAAAGCTGTTGGAAACCAGGAATGTGCCAGCGCAAGCATCATCCTGCCCCTTCTGAGTTGAGATCCATCCCTTACATTCAGGCACATTTGCTCAGGATATAGGATGTGTCAGCAGCAGTGCAATTTAGCACTACTTTGTTGCAAAGACAAGCTTTATGCTTACAGAAACTATACTAAGTAGTCAAATATTTTACTGCAGTAGCTGTTCCACACTATTAATCCCTTCTAATACTGCCTCTGGTGCCTGCTAAAGGTTATAATCTCATCATCCTTTTAAAAACCTAGTTGCTTGTTTGGAGAATGCCATTTTAACTTTGTACTCTCATTTATTCATTATTTGAACTCATTCACGATTCTTTCTTACTATCTCCCTGCTCACAGTTTCCAGTACAATGTCTGTCCTATAGACTGTCATTGATAACTGACAATACACCAGAACTGCCTCTATACACTTTATATTGTGAAATCTCCATTTGCTGTAGTCAGTGCAGGTACTCACCGCTAGAACATGCAAGGGGCATGACACAGGCAAAACAAAACAAAAAATCAGGCCCAGTGAAAGAAGAGAAAAAGAAGACAACTAAAATAAACATGGAACAAATGCAATCTAGAGAGCTTTCTGGTCTGAGCATCAGCTGAAATAGTGAAAAAAGAAACAATGTCCCATTTCATGCTGATTGTTTTCAGGATAAACAGCTTTGGTACATTTTACTAAATAAATCTGCTAGAGTGAAAAAGAAAACAAAAACAAGCTCCACACTCAGAGACCTAACTGTGTAACTCTGTGGATCAATACATTTCATGCTGCTGCGTTTTTACCATGTGTTTCCAACACATTAAGATCACACACATGCATAATTGCTGCAGCTCTGCTAACTTATTCAGGCAGAATAAGATGATCATGTGAGCTGGCAGCCAACATTCTCCTCCTAAGGGAAGCAACTCAATGGGCCCACGGTTTGGGGATGGTTTCTGCTCACAGACATTTTGTGAAATAAGGATGTGCCATCCTACACTGGTGGGTAATGTGAACAAGTATGGTAAAGTGTGCCGTGAGTCCATCTTTGGGAGAACTAGGAATGCCTACAGACAGCACAGGAGCCAAAGCTTGGTCATCTGATGGGAAAGATGTAGGAACAAAAAGCAAGCTGGCGCTGTGTCCAGCTTTTTATGCAACAGGCATTATGAAACCAAGCACCTGAGTAGCTGGCAAGTTTCTGCTGTGTGAGTGCCTGGACACAGCACAAAGATCAGGTTTGCAGCTATTTTAAATCTAATGGCTACTTTACTCTTTAGAGGTAAGCATTTTAACCTGTCTTTCTGCATTTAAAGTGTTAAAAAACAGCGGAACCTGAGCAGCCTATATCCTGCTTCCAGTATCTGAAGGGGGCCTACAGGGATGCTGGGGAGGGACTCTTCATGAGGGACTGTACTCTGAGGACAAGGGGTAATGGGTTCAAACTTAAACAGGGGAAGTGTAGATTGGATCTGAGGAAGAAATTCTTTACTGTGAGGGTGGTGAGGCACTGGAATGGGTTGCCCAGGGAAGCTGTGA
>JASSUY010045368.1:0-10855 GCA_032466535.1 Forpus xanthops
AAGCTGAAAATCCAAAACACAGTGCTCACCAGCTACTGCTTAAAGAAAAATGACTGCTGCTGCTGAACCCATGACAGATGCCCAGCTGTCCTAACGTTGCAAATGAAGGTAGATGTTTCTGGGTACCACTAGGGAGGTAGTGCACCTCAGGGTCCCACTTGTTTCTTAAATATATGGTGGCCCTGTACGTTGTGTTCTCTTCATATTTTCCACTCTGTGTGTGCATAGAATGTACAGACAATGCATAACTCTTCTGGGGAAAAAAGAAAAAAAAGAACGAAAAACAGCAGGAAGGATTGGCAGTCTGATTAAGCTAAAATTTTTTATTCTTACGGCATTCTAATGTTTAATCCATTTAAATTTGCAGACTTGTGTACTAAGGATTTAATGTTGTTTTGTCTTTGAAATAGTCCCTCCTAGTATTAAAGGAGGAAATATTACCACAGAAGTATCAGTGCTTCTCAACAACCTTATAAATTTGGAATGTGAAACCAAGGGGATTCCTGTTCCTACCATTACATGGTACAAAGACGGACGCCCGATTATTTCCAATCCTGAAGCTCTGTATGTGGATAGAGGACAATTCCTGCAGATACCTCATGCCCAAGTGTCAGATTCTGCAAAGTACACTTGCCGTGTGACCAGTGCTGCTGGAGCTGCTGAGAAAATGTATGATGTGGATGTTTACGGTAAGTGAGAGTTTATTGACCTTGGTTATTTGTCATTTTACAGGAAGCATAATAAAAGCTTTTCTGCTTCTGTAACCTCAGCAGCCTTTGCTGTTCTGTCAAGGGCACGTAGCGGTCAATAGCTGAATGTAAAAACTGACCTTTGTTAGCAAGACTACATAGAAGGAGCTTTCCACCTTGTGTTAAATGTGCCTCTTGAAAAGTATTTGACTTCACAGGCCTTGATAACATGCTTTAGTGAAGTATCAAAACTGTTTCTTCTCCATGTAAGCAACACTTACCTGAAATAATCATGCTGTGTGGGATTTTCAGTGTACTGTTTGAAGACCGTATTTAGTTCTTCCATCTCAAAGCCCTGCAGATCCTCAGCTGGTCAATACTGAGCTCATCATTTGTCTTCTCTGTTTCCCCTTTGTCTTGGCCTGCTCCAGCAGTAAATTCTCACATGAAATTGTGCGTGACATAATGGCATATAGAGCTAAAGTGGATGGGAAGGAACTAACCCATTTGCTCTTAATACATTTTCTGGCTATAGAATTAATTGCTTACAATATACTTTTTTCCTCTCTACAGTCCCTCCAGTTATTGAGGGTGATGCTGACACAATCCAGATCAGACAAGTAGTTGCTGGCAATTCACTAACGCTGGAATGTAAAGCTGCTGGCAACCCTCCACCTCTCCTTGCTTGGTTAAAAGATGGTGTGCCTGTAAAAGCAAGCAACAACCTCCACGTTGTATCTGACGGGAAGAAGCTGGAGATTCTGAATGCTGTTGAGGCTGACCAGGGCCAGTATATCTGTGTGGCTACAAGCATAGCTGGAGAAGAAGAAATCAAATATGAAGTTGAAATCTTAGGTGTGTGAGCAACAGAAATACTTATTTATCAGATTTCCATTAACCTAAAAAATTATGGGTTTATTTTTGTTGGTATTGTTTTATGGAGATCTGTTAGACAACCTGTGTCTCTAGTTAACTCCTGGCACTGCACACTTTTTCTCTCCAGAGTTACAGGACACTTTAATGTTTCTTACTTTTCAGGTTAGTTCTTGGAGAGTTTTTGTGCATGTGGTAGGTAAATATTATTCTCAGTAACCTTTACAATTCTTTTAACTTGCCTGCATGGAAGAATATTGTAGATATGAAAAGTATCCATTAAAAATAGCATTGGGTAGTTGCTTCTGGGGCGAGAACACTTTTCTCTTAATTTTGGATAATATGCAAAATTTTAACATTTTCTTGAAAAAGTTTCTTTTCTTTTTTTTTGTTCCTTTACCAAAGTCTGCCTGTCAACAGCCCCTTCTGTATGCCTCTAGGTAAACAAATTGTACAAATGTTAATCATACTCTGTGACATGGAAAGGTTTGTTTAAGAACTTGATTTTTAGGTTTTGAACTGCTGTCATGAATAATATTACATACTATTGCATGCAGATGTAGAACATCCATTTCGCTGCTTGAGGTATATCTCAGTGATCTTGCTGGACAGTGAAAGAGCTGAGAGGAGCTGTATGGCAGTGCTTCCTCCTCAGCCTACCCACTCCTGCAGGTGAATGAGATAAGGTGAAGAGGATATGAAAGAGGGTCTTCTGCACCCTTATTTTCTCATTCTGCTGACAGAGTGCTAAAAGTCCCTTGCTGTCATCCTGTCCCCTGTCACCCATCCCACTCCCCTTCCCATTCACAAGGTTGTTCTGACAGACTCTGGAAAAAAACATGAACAAACTGGAAAAAAGTATTAGAAGAGTGAATCAAAGCCACAAAATATCATTGGGTAGATGTTTCTCTTCAAAAAGGAGCAGTGGTTCATAATGATTTACAAATCAGTGCATACCCAAAGTGAGATAGATGTCAAGATTATTTTGGTTTTAGCATTGTTATTTGAGGTAGACTTTTAACGGTTTTAAGATGTAAGAGCGTAGATTCAGATTAGATACGAGGAAGAAATTCTTCACTACGATGGTGGTGAGATATTGGAACAGGTTACCCAGAGAAATTTTGACTGCATCATTGCTGGAAGTGTTCAAGGCTGAGTTGGACAGGGCTTTGAGTAGCCTGGTCTAGTGGAAGGTATCCCTGCCCATGACAGGGGGGGTTGAAAATAATTGATAAGGTCCTTTCCAGCCAAACTATTCTATGATTCTATGGTATTTCTGATCCTTAAATGTTGGTTTTGATGGATTTTTCTCTCTTACAGTCCCTCCATTTGTGGAAGGTGGGGATGAGCTCTTGGACAACATTGTGATTCTCTATAACCCATTGGAATTAGATTGTTCAGCAACAGGGACGCCCTCACCAACTATCATGTAAGGAGATTGACAATAGAAAAAAAAAAAACACAAAAAAAAAAAACAAACCAAACAAACAAAAAGTTAGTTGATTAGGTGAGCTTGGAGGTAGTCTTTATGAACTGTCTGTTGTTTAGTGAGAGTTAATGTGTGGAGAACAAACTCCTGGCTTTACTGAAAACAGCATCAGGAGCACGCGTGGCAGGATCAGGATTTTATTTTTAAAGTAGTTTGGTATGTTGTGCCAATATGTGAATCCTGGAAGTTAGGATAGGTAATGAGAGCTGACAAAACTCTTACTCCCTCGCTAATGCACCAGTGCACTTCTCATCAGCCACCACTAATTGTTTTTGCTTTGGAGATTTCTGCCTGCCTCTGTTGGTGGCAGCTGCTTTCACTACTACTTCCTACCTACCACCTTTCTGATTTCTTTAGTGCATATTCCCCTATTCTCCCTACTTCTGATAAGCCATTGTGGTCTGTGGCATTCAGAAAAGCAGAATGCTACCTAATATCTCCAAATCTTCCTAGAAATGCAGTTACTGAGACATTCTGTTTAATAGAATTGTACATAATTTAGTAGTGTTGTTGATCTTACTTTCATAGAAGTCTGAGACTCTACTTTATTTTTGTTAGGTGGTTGAAAGATGGCCAACCAATTGAAGAGGGATCTGGACATAAGATCTTATTAAATGGACAAAAACTTCTCATCTCTCGAGCTCAGGTGTCAGATACTGGCCGCTATAAATGTGTGGCTACAAATAAGGCAGGAGAGCATGAAAAGGAATTTGATGTTACTGTGCATGGTAGGTTACTTGAGAGGAGGAGAAGCAGCAGACTGTCTATATTTTATATTGTTGGCAAGAAGGTGCTCAAATTTTCTGTAAATGTCTATTTATGATAAGAGTAGATAAAATAGAAGTAGAGCTGCTTTTACCTGTGGGATATTGCTTCTACATATTTAAATGTATATGTTCAAGTTCATTTATGTTTCTGGTGCTTCTTGCAGTTCCTCCAACTATCAAATCAGCTGGGACTTCTGAGAGAGTTGTTGTGATATACAAGCCTGTGACGCTGCAGTGCATAGCCAATGGTATTCCTAGCCCTTCCATAACTTGGTTAAAAGATGGTCAACCAGTAAACACAGCCAGAGGAAATATAAGAGTAAGCACTACTCTTTTATGGGATCCAATCCATGAAAGATAGTTACAATGATTTATACCTGTTAGTGCTTCTTTTCCTTCTTCTTCCCTCATGCTGTGATACAAAGATGCTAAAGATAAATCCTGGATAGCAGTGGGCTTTTTACATGTGTAGGGTAGTATCTCAGATTGAATAGCAGTGTAAAGGAGACTGAATCCCATGAAAAGAGTCCATGACTGTAAATTCATCATCTGGCTTCTTTTAGTTGTACTTTAACCTTCAAGGTACGGTTGTTTGCCAGTGTAAAGTGACTCTACCTACTTGTCACTGCGAGGCAGGACTAGATGAGTTTTTCTACAAGCACTGCCATTGCAGCACCTACCTGTAAGTTCCCTTCTCACTGAGTTTCCGACTTTCAGTGAACAGCCCTTCCCAGTGCTTGTGTGCTTTAGGGTTGAGCACTTGTAATAGCCTTGATTTATTTCAGGCTGGAGCAGTTTTTGATATCTTACCAACAGCATCTCTCTCTGCCTGCAGTCTTCTCTTCACTTTGCTTGCCTGTCCCTCTGCCATCTAAGTTTCCTTACAGCTGTGCAGCTAATAATCCTGATGTCCCAGGAGCACTGAAGTCTCTGAACTACCAGGACACCTCTTGCATGAATAACCTAGCCCAAGGTTAGAAGAGACTGGCTGTATTCAGTGTAAGCATCTGCTTTGCCATTATGCTTCTTGGCTCTGCCTGGGTTTGTTGTGTAAAGCGGTTCCCTGCTCTCTGTTTTGGTACAGCTGGAGTCTTCAGGCCGTATTCTGCAAGTTGTCAAGGCCCTGCTTGAAGATGCTGGCCGATACACTTGTGTGGCAACAAATGCTGCGGGAGAAGCCCAACAGCACGTGCAGCTTCGTGTGCATGGTAATGTTTCTGCCTCCAGTCAGAAGCTAAATGTGGCTGTTTTAAAGCAGCTTGTTTCCATCTGTAGTATTTTAATCTCTCTGGCATTTTTGTTGTCTCTGCACACCTATCTTTCAGTTTTCTTTCTTTGTCCCACTGCATTAGTAAGAAGTGAGGGCAAAAGCTTCCTTTCTGGGATTTGGCCTTCTCCATTAACTCCTCTGTTCAGAGATACCCCAGGAAGCCAAACACATTGCCACTAACCCACCACTCAGAAGGTGGACGCATTCTGAATCAAGATACGACATGACACTGTTGGTATCATTGATATGATTATAAATCTTCTGGGGATAATGGTATTCCTCATGACATTGCAATGGGGAAATTTTACAGAAATGGCTTTTCTGAGAAGCAAACATTCTTTTAAGAGGGGCTGGGTTTTGGTGTTGGTTTTTTCTTTTTCTTCAGGCTGCTTAAAAGGAATTTTGTTTTGCAACTAAAAAAAAAAAAGTAGAATCAGGGAAACTTGAGATATTGTTGCTTGCATGTGAATTGCATGTGAATTTAATAAACGCTTTCACCATGATTCCTGTATGTTTGCTCCAAAGTAGTCACAAAATATGTGTATTCTCACTGTGACTCCTTGCAAAGGAGGTGCAGGAATCCTCAGGAGGTGTGGGAATGGACTGTGGCAAAATGCTTATGATGAATATGATTGTGTTGACTTTTAAGTGTGAAACTGCCTCAGTAACTGAAAAATATTCAACTGAAATGAAGAGAGATCTCAGTACCTCCATGGATGAGACTTAGAAAACCCATCTTATTCTATGGTATAAGATTATAGTCAATTTTAGTTTAAGTTCCATGCTCATAAATACCTCTTTTGCTTTCAGTGTTTATGTTCAAATTGTTATTATCTGGTGTTTCTGTCATGTTTCAAGTGTAGAAACTTCAGTAAAGAGTCTTGCCTGGTTAAGGCATCTGCAGTATTCAGCTTAATGTTACCAGTCCAATTGAGATGAGCTTGCCGCATTAGAAGAATTACTGTTCTGTGTTGTGCACTCATTTTCTACAAGTCCATTTTAAGTGTTATTTTTCTGTAAAAAAATAAAGAAATAAAATTAATGTATTATTAATGCTTAATGAGGTTATGTAATACAGAGTAATCCTAATTTAAAGATGAACTTTTTTGAGAAATTCCTTTGTCATCCAGCAATTGAAGCTTACACAGTTCATTGCCCAATGTTTCTCAGGGGGCAGATTACTTTTGAGATCAGATGTTTTGCTAGCTGGGTGGCTGAGTTAATGAAAATCTGATGCCTTTGTTGTTCCCCAGAACCACCCGGGCTGGAAGATGCAGGAAAAATGTTAAATGAAACAGTTGTGGTGAATAATCCAATTCATCTTGAATGCAGAGCATCAGGGAATCCTCTGCCAGGTATGCACATGCACTTTTAAGAACATAAAACATAACTGATAAAAGATTTTCACTTTTATGTGTCCTTTGGAAAAAAATGGATATTCCAAACATGAAGTTAATTCTCTGGCATTTAAGCTAGCTAGAAACTATTAAGCACTACTTGTAATGGGAAATGTTAATATATCAACAGATGTGGAGTAAATATTAAGAAAATTAGTAATTCCCAAATTTTTAATTAACAGGTGAGAAACAGAAGGCTAATCCACTCCCTTGTGTACAGTGATGGCCTGTCTATAGGCAAGAGTACTGTTAGATTTCTCCTAAATAAGCTTTAAACACATCCACTCTTCCTGTCAGGTCAATAATTTATATTGTAGGGCAGACTTGAACAATACCTTCTGGATTGAGTGTGCCTGTCAAGTGTGGCCATGTCTGAGACCTTATCTAAAGTCTATTGATATTAATAGGAGGCTTTTTGTTTGGTCTTAGTCCCTTGCATGTGAAAATAAGTTTTCTTCATGTGTACAGTGCTTTCTTTGGCTTGCACTTATGATAAATTGCACTTATGAATTTGTGGGTCCCTCTCAAATTCAAGCCCAGATTACACCATGTTTTGTTTTTCTCACACTTTCCTGGAGTTACAACTTATTTTTATTTTTTTCAAGTTTCCTTTAGAAATCATCTATATTTGTCCAAGTGAGAGCTCAAGGAGTTTGTCTTCTGTTTAGACTGATGAATATGTTTAATTTTTTCTGAACTGGAAAGCATATAAAGCAGTCTGGATTATCAGGATTTTAGTTATTTCATTGTTGGGATTCTTTCAGTGCTAGAATTCTTGGATCAGGTCTTTTTTTTGCAGTTAATCTTTTTGGTGGTTTTTGAGATGTGTGGAGAAAAAATTTGTTTCCATCTCTATTTCAGTGTGTGGTTTTTGTTTCCACCTTTTTATGATGAAATACAAAATTCCATGTTGACATATGAACAATTTTCTGTCTTAATTATTGTTCAACAAAACTTGGGGAATAGTGTGTTATTAATAGCTTATATCTAATTTATAGCAACTTGTGCTGATGATAGTAACATTTTCAGAAGAAACGTATTACTAAATTTCAGATGACCATACAGGTTTACTATTTCTGTTTTTTTAAGGAAAATATTATAAAAACATAAAGACTTTATATCCTTTTTTGCACTCTTGCCTCCTGCATCCTTTTTTCCTCCGCAAATTGACAATTACTTTGGAAACGTCAATTACTTTAGAACAATTGCAGTGATGCATTTCAGATAAGTTATGCAATAAGAATAGTTTGGTCACCTCTTCTATTCATAATGCAATGCCACATTCTAGCTTCAAGATATAACATTAGGTAAAAAAAGTGGTAGCACAACATCACAGTGAAAAAGAAGATTGTGTGCAATCTTACTCATCAGTCAGACCAGATCTCTTCTTGAATATGAGTCTTTTGCAAAAAACTTGTGTTTTACAGAAAATTATTCCGTAAGTAGCAGTTTCATCTAACTGAATAGTGAAACAATCCCAGTAAAGCATTAGTTACACCTTCTACTGATGCAGGGTGCCATCTTTTGACTAAGACACAAATAAGTGCTCAGATTCTGTGGGTTATCAAGTCTCTATAAAGCACCAGTTTTCTGGTATTTATGTTCAGTTTTTCAGCCTGCCAGTTTAACTTCTATTTAGTTGCTTGCATTTTGATTCTGTACACTTTCCTAGGTGGTTCAGTTTAATGTAGCAATACTTTACAGTAAATGGTGAAAAAAATATATATATTTTTGTGTGTTTTTAAACAGCTACTGTTGACCTTGATATGAGATAAGCAAATCCCCTATAAATATGATTTGTGTGATATTTTTTAACTTCAGAACATTTTTTCATAAATATCTGATGCACATGCATGATAATGTCAGGTTTGCTATTGAAATCTGTGGGTATAGTCAGTATTTTGCACAAATGTTACAAATTCCTCATTTTATAATTATTTTTTCTTGTTATTAATAATGATTGATATTTCTATTGGTTTATAAATGTTGGTGTTGTGTATCTGAAAACTTTAAAGGCAAGTTTGAAGCCTCTTTGGTCCTCTTGTTTGTAAAGGGCGTACTTTTGGCAGCTTTTCCATTTTTCCTTTCATTATGCAGCTATCATGTGGTACAAAGACAATCAGCTACTTACCAGGGCTGAGAGCACCACTTTTCTGAATCGAGGACAGGTTCTGCAGATTGAGGGTGCTCAGATCTCTGACACTGGTGTTTACAAGTGTGTGGCTGTCAACACAGCAGGCACGGCTGAGTTGGTTTACAGTCTTCAGGTTCATGGTAAGTATTATAGTACTTATGAAAAACATGTACATGTCTGGTTAGCAGACTTACTGTCATTCACCACACCGTACTGAAGAGACATTGCAGGGGTCAGAGGGAAAAAAAATCACTCTGCTGTTTTTCAGTTACATTAGAATATATGTTTTGAATTAGGAAAATGCGGTAATGGATGTCAATTCTAAGAAGAAAGAGCAGAGATAACAGATTTGTGGAAGAAGTATTTATGTTATCACTTCAGTAGTCTGGAAGACCTTGTAACTGCTTGGTTTTCCTGTAGATGACTTTAAACCTCACAGCAGACAAAGAAAGGACACAGATCATAGAGTCATAGAATAGTTAGGGTTGGAAAGGACCTCAAGATCATCTAGTTCCAACCCCTAATCAAATCATAGTCCAAGAGTCTTAAAGAAAAATGTACTGTTTAGTAAGATGAAGTGAAAGTGTGGGTGTTTGCAGACATGAGAGACCCAATCAAAAGCCAAATTGGAGCTTTTCCACTGATTTCAGTGGCTTTTGGATGCATCCATAATCCAAATTTTTGTCTTTGATACATGCATATGCATGTAGCTGGTTTTCTGTGGAAGTCTTCCATGCAAAACTGTGCCCAAATTTGGCACAATATCTGCAGCTGAGATGCACACAGAGAATGTCATTCCTATTAATTAACAAATAATGAGTTGGGAAGTATATTTGCACAGAATTAATTATCATCATGGGAAAAACTGAGAGATCAAGACATGGTCAACGGCAATTAGCCCCACCTAGTGATTAATTTGCAGGAAATATTTAGAGCTAATGTCATTATTCTAGTTAAACTGAAAAAGGAAAAATAACTCTTAATATATGTACGCCTTTTTATGGGTGGCAGAAAATTTCAGTAGATATGTTCAGGGTTTGCTGGGGAGCTGTGCAGCTGCAGTCAGAACTAGTTGCATCAAAGGAAGCTGAAACATTTATTCATAAGCATACTAAATTCACCTTGTGTTGTGCCCAGTTTACAATGGAGTGCGCTTTGAATTTACCATGAACAAGTTTATTATCCAATTTACTTAAGAGTTTATGAGTTTCAGAAAACTTGTGGTTTATCTCTAATAGCAGAAGAAAGAATGATTACTAAATAGGGAACAGACTTTGAAGTGACAAGTACCAAAAGTTATGCTGCATTTACAGAAAGTCTGCTCCAAATTTCTGGATGGCAGTTGGCATTATAAATGAGCACCTCTGTTGGATGATAACTGGTCATCATTCAGAAACTTCTGTTGTTGATAGTGTTGTGGATGCAGTAGCTATGGTAGAAATTATCAGATTTTTGCATTGAAAACAATGCTAGATACTGCAGGCTAAACACTAAATGAAACTGAGCAGGCCTACTGAAGGAAGCAGGTTGAATTCTAGTTTAGTAAATTCATATGATTTCATTGTATTTTTTTTTCCACTTTTTTCTCAGTACTGTAACATCTATGGCCATTTGAGAACAGTGAGTGCCATTGTACATAGAGGAACTGTGTGCATCTGTGTAAGGAAAAAAGAAGATGTAAAAATCACACTTGCTTTTTTCTCCTGTAATTTCTGCTATTACTGGAATTTATCTAAGAGTAGGTAGACTGAGTTGCAGGCTTTTAGAGGTTGCTGTATTTATTAATGAATCTATTTTCAGTAGAGAATTTCATACATAGAATCATAAAATAGTTAGGGTTGGAAAGAACCTTCAAATCATCCAGTTCCAACCCCCCTGCCAGGGGCAGGGATATCTCCCACTAAACCATGTCACCCAAGGCTATGTCCAACCCGGGCTTGAGCACTGCCAGCAATGGAGCATTCACAGCTTCTCTGGGCAACCCATTCTAGTGCTTAACCAGTAAAGAACTTCTTCCTCATATCCAATCTAAACTTCCTCTGTTTAAGTTTGAACCCATTACCCCTTGTGCTGTCAATACAGTCCCTTATGAAGAGTCCCTCCCCAGCATCCCTACAGGCCCCCTTCAGTTATTGGAAGGCTGCTATGAGGTCCCCACACAGCCTTCTCTTCTCCAGGCTGAACAGCCTCAACTCTCTCATCCTATCTTCATAGGGGAGGTGCTCCAGTCCCCTGA
>JASSUY010045373.1:0-56090 GCA_032466535.1 Forpus xanthops
ACAAGGGGTAATGGGTTCAAACTTAAACAGGGGAAGTTTAAATTGGATCTGAGGAAGAAATTCTTTACTGTAAGGGTTGCCCAGGTAAGTTGTGAATGTTCCATCGCTGGCGGTTTTCAAGGCTGGGTTGGACATAGGGTTGGATGACTTGGTTTAGTGTGAGGTGTCCCTGCCCCTGGCAGGGGGGTTGGAACTAGATGATCTTAAGGTCCTTTCTAACCTTAACTATTCTATGATTATCAGTGAAATTTTGAAGGCTGTCTTCTCTTACTCTGTGGTCCACTTTTCTTTCCGTGGTCCCTGAAGAATGTCATGGTCCAAATTTCAACTTGTCTTGTATGCATCCTGCATTTCTGCTGATTCTGATATGATGGCATGAAATAGAAGCTTAGACAAGGCAGACTTTTGATGTTTGGTCACCCTCTGAATAACTGACATGTTTTTTCTTTGCTGTAAATTATTGAAAACGTGAGGTGTTGATTATTAGGAGTTTATTTACTGTTATTTGAAGATAGCAATAAGTGAAAGATCTTGGGGAAGAAAATAATGGAAGAGGTTGATTAGCTAAATTTTACTTAGGGCATCTGATCAGCTCAGTCCTTCCCAGACCAGCTTGGTGTCTTTGAATAACTATGCTGAAGGGGAAAACAAAATGCTTTTTAAATAAGGTGAAGGCTGGAAAGCACTGATCTTTTATCCTTAAGTCTCTGGATGGTCGGATATGTGGCTCCCTTGTCTTTAGATAATCATCAAATGAGGATCATCTCTTGATTTTGATACCAAATTGTTCAGAAATCACGAAGGAGATGAGGAACACCATGTGCAATACAGTAGAGTATAGGGTACATCTAGTGGTAAAGTGGAGAAACTTAGAGTAATATGTGGGATATGAAGCCAGAACCTGAATATGATACTGTCAGATGATCTTTCTGGACTGATAAAGCCTGGATTCATTGGCCTCCCCACTGCGTTTCCACAGGCGTGGAGATGTGAGGGAGGAGGAGGGTGTTTATACATACACTGGATCCTGCTCTCAAGAATTAATCTTGATGTAGATGCTGGGACTTTCCCAGCCAGGCCTCAATGAAATTGCTTGCTGCTCCCCCTCTGGACATGCTGCTCCTTCTAATCAGACCTACCTGGCATAAACCTCTGCTTGATTGAAAGCCAGCAGCGCTTATGCTGACATAGTTATAAGGGAGAGGCTTAACCCTGGACCCTGCTCAGAGGCTGCAGATACACCCTTTTGTTCCACACCTTCCTGTTGCCCAGGCCTCTGAGCCAAGCAGGCCTTTTCTCTTAGGTATGTGGAGTCTGTCAGCAGCCGTGGAAACCTGGTGTGCAACTATGGTGTGGTTTCTCTCCTCAGAGTTAAGAGGTGAGGGATTCCCACGCATGCAGAGGGATGCTTTCTCTTCAAGAGCCAAAGTGGCGCTGATCAGGTTATCTGCATGCAAAGCAGGAGCTCCTGGTTTTGTTCATAATTCAGTGGGACCCGGAGATGGGAGCAGCTGCATCTCGCAGTTACCACTTTCAGGACGCTTTAACTCATTCTAGCCTTGAGCCAACCAGTCAAAACCTGCCCACGTTCTGGTTTTGGCATTGAAGCTGTGGGTTGCCCTGTTTCAAGACCTCCAGAAAGCTTATATGATCAACATGCAAATCCCCTTGGCATTAAGAAAATACAGCAGTCCTTTTTGGAGATGCAGTAAAGGCTGGGCTGTGACCAGCAGGAGCTGCATGTCACTTCAGTAGGACACATGCCCTTTTTTTTCCCCTCCTCCTGTGAGTCACCTCTCTGAGGCACTGATCCAACACCATCCATGGAGAGAAAAAGGAGTAAGACACTTCTGTTCTGCATTGGTTTATTACAAAAGTCTCTTCTTCGATGTAAAGTGGCAAAGTATTCACTTGCTACTGTTCTGGTGGAATAGTCACCCTTCTGAAATCATGCTCTGCATCACAGTGTGTGGCTGAAAACTTTTTCTGTCCATCTGCTTAAAAAAAGGGGGGAAAAATAAGGAAAGAAGCTGGAGAAATGTTTGTGCAGTATCATTTTAGTCATCCTGTTCACGTGGCTATTAGAGGAGAGAGGAAGGTTGTGGCAAAAAAGAGGAAGAGGAAGGTGGGTCTCATGGGGAGGATGGAACAAAAGGCAGTCCAGCCCTTGAAAAATGCAACTGATTTTTGTTGGGAGGGCTGACTGGCAGAGTCATAACACAAGTTGGATCCTCCTGGCTCACCTGAGAAATTCCTTGTGTGAGAAGAAGGGAAGAGATTACAAGGAGAGCTTTTCCATATACAGCTGTTCTGCAAAAAGCATAGTGTGCAGCAAGTTACCTGCATTTTTGCATAGCAGTTCTTAAACGTTAAGAGTTTAGATCAGAGGTGGATCAGACCTTGTTTGAAAAATACTTAATTTCCTCTTTCAACTTCGGAATTATTCTTTGCAGATTCTTCTGACTCTGTTCGGTCTCATTTTAAGTAGACTTCCGCCACCTTCTCTGAGCGGTTAATCAAGGCTAGCTAGCACTAGGTGCAAGAGAGTCCTCCTCATATTAAGCTCAATTTTTTATCTTCTTCCTTTCATCTGGTGTATTGTAGTTGCATTTTAGTGTCCAACTGCCAGTACTGTCCAAGTGTATGTGTACTTGCATGCGTATGGGGGAGACTAACAACCACCATATAAAGTTCAGGTTTCAGGGCTCTGTACCTTCCTGAGTTTGGCTGCAGTTCTTGAGTTGCTCTGTCGGATGGCTCAGAGCCACAATTCATGTATTCATATTAAGAAAAAAGAAAAGCCAGGTTTCATCCGCTGTGGCTCTTGCTCTCTTCTGAGCTGCAACAGTGGTCACTTTAGACCACTGAATGCTGGTACATTACTGTAACTTCTGTAACTTGCATCTGTGGCTGAATGTGAGCATTTCTGTGTTGTCCTTATTTTTCCCTTTTTTTTTTTTTTGCACCACATTCTCACTTGCAGTGTTGAATGTTTATCTTTATTTTCTTTTTAACTGATGAATGTCATATCGTTTTCCTTTATCATTGTAAGATACTGAAAGCCAGACTAACTTATGAGCCTGGCTTTCGTATTCAAAGTATGCCAGTGTTGTCAGGCCAAAATATGTTGTTATAGTCACAATGGGAAAATAGCTTCTAAGCACAGCTTTGTTCCTGTTCTCCTTGTATCTTGGCAGGCAAAACAGTGAGGTCGAGCATTTTCAGTGTTAGATGTAAGATCTAATCAAGGCAAACTCTTCTAAAGGAGGATAAGGCAACATAAATACTTCCCCGCTTTCTCCCCTTAATTATAGTTAGGAAACTTTTTAAGTAAAAGAAGCCTTGGTGAAGGGAGTGTTTAGCTTTAAAAGAAAGGTTGTGCATGTGGATGTGGCTTGGCATCTGCTGTAGTTCAGCCCAAGCTGGGTGATAAATGTTTTCTTGAGGCAGAATGACATCCATGTTGCAAAGTAAAATAGAGATGAAGATTGTGTCTATCCTTTGTACTGCTCAGCTTTATCTTCCCGCTTATCTTGGGCTCTAGTAATCTCTTTCCTCTCCACCCTTGCCTTGATGTAGTGAAACTTGCTTAACCTGCCAAAGGAACAAACCTGCTGGCTGTACTGTGGACAGGTTGTGACTCTTCTTGAGAACTCTGGAACCTGCTGCTTTGGTTTCAGATTCTCCTTTTTTCCTTAATGATTGCATGCAGAGAACTATCACAGCGGCTGTGATATTTGACCTACAGACTAAAAGTCAAAGGTGCAGTCAGAGTGTCTTCCTGTTTATGGCTCAATAGCTCAGGCTGCTTCCTTTCAAATATGCAAAACTAAAACACAGAGGGATTACCACATTCCTTGCTGTGGGTATGGATTCCGCTCTGGCTTTTAGGGCATGGCAAAAACGTAGGCATTGTAGGAAGAACTGCAAGCTAAGAGCAGCCAGTGAGTGACACCAGGCATAGCAAAGCCCCATCACTGTGGTGCTGCATCCACATTAGCAAGCCCTGCCTTATTAGCATACTAATTAGCATATTCAAACATGGCTGGTCTGCTTCTGGGACTTGCAGGAGCCAGTGTGTTTGAATGCATTAGGTCATGCCAGGCAGAGGTGCTGGCCTGGACTGGCACTAACCTGGAGGTCTCAGCAGTTTCTCCCGTTGATATGCTGTGGATGTGTCATTGTACCCATCAGAACAGAGTTCAACAGGTGGACATCAGTACGAGGAAAGAACTTAGCCCTAAGGAAGCTGTTTTGCACAGGTAGCTGTTAAACAGGAGTTCTTCATGCTTGTTACTGGGAGAAAAGACATTTTAAAAGAAAATAAGAAGAAAAAGTTGCACACTTAATACATAGCAGGGTTTTTTTGTTGTTTGTTTTCTGGGTGAATGTGATTTAGCTTGGCTGCTTTTGCTCTCTAGCTATGTGAAAAGTAACTGCACAAGTAATACTAGCTGTGCATCACCCAAGCTGCCAGAAGATTAAGCATGCAGGCCGTGTGTGTGCGCCTGTGGTGGCGGGACAGAAAGGCACATGCAAAACATTGCTGTCTAACTTAAAGAGCTCAACGAAACTGGAAAGCAGTCCTTACCAGAAGAAAAAAAAGACCAACAAACCACCTTCCAGGTTTTGCTTTGCCTGTGCTGTTGAACACTACAGTTTTTTGTTCCCAGTTGTGTTTGTGTTTTATCTTCAACCATTGCAGGCAGAACAGGTAACTGGCTTCCTCTCCCTTATTCTTGCGTGAATACAGACAACTGCCCCTCACACTATTGATTTATGACCCACAGAAAACTCAGGCTAGCACAAGAAGTTAGATCAGTGCCATGGGTGTCAGGTGGGAGAGACTAAAGAAAATGAGGCAGTGCGGTACCTGTAGATGCCTTCCCTGCAGATTTTGTGAGATCAGGGAGCACTGAATTCATGCAGATAAATCAGTTAGCATTGGTGTCTGTGGTGGTAGGGCTACCAGAGGGCCAAGACAGGGGAGTGCATTGCACTCCAGAGGCTGTGTCAGCACTCCAGCTTTTCTCTGGGTCCAGTCAAACCTCAAAACCCTCAGAGCTTCAACCTTCCTTCTGCTCCCAGTTGGACGATAGGAAATGAAAGAGGTCACAGAAATTAAGCAACGTTTCTGTGATGCTGCGCCCAACCTGCTGGGCACATCTGCGTGCAGATGCTCTCTCCTGATGAGGCTCCTACAGTGTGACTGGCAGATGCCACCAGTGTCCATCCACCGTTTGTGTGACCAGTGAGGGTTACTGGGGGGTATGTGGAGTTGGTCCTCCAAGCAGCCTCAGCCTTGCTGGGTGTTGAAAGCAGGCAGTAGCTGACAGCCACTGTAATGTTGCATCAGTTCTGGTACATGCGGTGCTTTTGGCTTGAGGCTGTTCCTGAGAATAATACTCTCAGAAGCCTGGCTGTAGTTTGAGACGGTAATTTAGCTGCCTTCCCTTTTTTTTTTTCTTAAACGTTCAGCAATTACGAAAGGAAACATTAAAAATAGCATTATGTGAAGAGACAGTCCTCCCAGCAGTTCTAGTCCTATTTTGCCTGTGGGTCAGTTGGGTCCAGTGTGTTATCTTGAAGCATCATGCCGTTGGCATCCAAAACTAAAACAGATTTTATGTCATAACATCCAAGCAGTTACGAGGACATAAGGGACTCGTATAAGTTACAACATTCTCTCATGTTTGAACATGATAGTGCGCAGTTAAGTTAAATGGCACAGTCCTGAACTGAGCTGTGGGTGTGACTTCTGAAGGATGTGCCCAAATGCCTTTGACATTGTCTCCCTCCTGCTGTTTTGAAGTCAGTCATACGGACAAAGGGCAACTTTCTCCTGCACTCCCATTTCGAATTATTAGAAGCAAATATATGCCTTGCTTATGAGAGCATAAGTTTGATATTTTTTCAAAAGCACTATAAATTTGAAGTGAGGCTAAAGGCCCTACATTAAAAACATAAAAAATTGAGCTTTGAGAATTCAGAAAAAGCACAGGTGCAGTACCCTTCATCCAACTGAAGGGAACTAGACAGCAGTGTCTTCCTCAGGTTTCAAATACAGAAAACCAAGAGGCAGGCGGGTCAGGTATACAGATATTCATGAGATTGCTTCCTGAGCTGTTTTGACCATCTCCCCTTCCCAATGTCTTTGTGCCAATAAATAGTTGTTTTCCTGGGGAAGCAGGTTTGTGAATATGCTTTGGCAATAACAGAGTTTTGCAAGCCATACCTGCTGCAGCTTAACAGTGTGACCAGATATATCTTGACTTCAGAGTTGCTGTTGGAATTCAGTATTCAGGTACACCAGTGTGTTAAGGAAGAGAAGGAAATAAATGCATTTAAGAAGTGCTGCTCTGGTGTTGGCATATACAGATGGGGTATAAAAGCTGTAAAAGGAGACCTGCTGAAGATGGGAGGCTTTTTTTGCATTGGGTGAAATGGATGTTAAGCTGTAGGCTTTTACTTGCTGGACCTCCACCAGACTGGGAGGCAGGGCATGTAGATTACCGGTGCAGTATTAAGCTGAAGCAGGGTGTCTGGGATGATGTGAGAAGGGCAAGATGCTCCTGGGGCTAGGTGCCAGCAGGGCAAGTGCCATACTGTGGGCTGGGACATGGAAGAGAGCTGTAGGGTTCCCTGCTGTGGTCCGAGACGGTCCCACATGCTGCAAAGGACCGATGCTGGATTGCACCTCAGCTGTTTTGCAGAAGTTCAGTCCGGTTTATGGGATCTCTGCTGGTATCCTTTAAAGGCAAACCTTAGAAGTGGTGTTGGCATTAAAATTTACTCAGACTTTCTGCCCTGATTTGCTACTGACAGCATCTTCTTCCCTCTCCTGCCCAGGCACATGAAGATTCATGAGAAGGATCCAAACAGCACAGTGACCACAACTCCCCCATCACCACTGAAGCGCAGGCGATTGCCTTCAAAACGGAAGTTTTGTCACGATGCTGAGATGGACAGAGGGGAGAGGATACCAGCAAAAAAGGTTCTTTATGGGGCATGAAGAAGAAGATAGTTACCTCCTAAACTCTGTCAGCTGTTGAGATCATGCAGTTAGCATGGAGATACTCAGATGTGGGCTTCTTACAGCCCTGTATATATATTTTAAGATGGCATACATGTCCTGTGTGGGCAACACTGTTGTCTGAGATTGAAAAGTAATTTCTCATTTCAGAGACTGAAAGGACTGATTTATTTTTTTTAATTCCTTATTATTTAAATTTGGGTTTGCTTATGATTTATATTAGGTAATTGATGTTGGATGACAAAAGGATGAACTATTCTTTCAGTACTGGAGCTTTTCCTCTAGATTATTTTTTTTTCTCTTGTTTAATTCATTGTTATCTTGCAGGATAATGATTTGAACTTGTAAAAAAATAGTGTTTACTTCAAAAGCAGCAACAGCTTAAGTCTGTTTCTGTCTTGAACTGGAGAAAAAGTCTGTAGTACATTTCCCTTTCACAGTAGCATAATCCTGCATTACTGGAGTTGCAAGAGAAACCAGAAAAATATTTATGTGAAGGCTAGACATTTCCATTAGAGTTTTGTTTATGAAACATTTTAGTGCATTTCAGTCTTTTGTACAAAATGTATAGTGGCTGCCAAACTTAACCGTTTCCGTTTGCTATCTCTAACTGACCAGCTAGTAGCAGTTCCATTTAGCACAGTATCCCTTGTTTTGTGCATGCTTTTCTCACTGTAATCAGAAGAGGGATGCAGAAAACTCATTGCTTTTCTCTGGACCACTTTAGTTAGCAGTTGGCAGTATCTGACTGGCATAAATAATTTGGGCTGATGGCTCGCTTGGCTTTCTAGAGGGCAAGAGATGCTGGTTCAGTAGTATATAAATGTACAGGTTTGTAAGTTGTTCAAGTCGCAGTTTCTCATTAGAACTAATGTATTCATGACTTAGCTGCATACTTTATCTCCTCCTGAGCCTCCTTTTCTCCTGTGCGTGTTCTCAAACACACTCAGAGGCTCTGTTGCTTACTCTCTCTGTTACCAACATGAATCATTTCTGGTTGCCTGCAGCAAATTTATGGTTGAAGCCTGCTACTTTGTTGTTAAGAGAAGGACTTCAAGTGGATTGCATAGTTGGTTTGTTGCTTAAAATTTGGTCTAGTGAGGTATTTTTCCCCTCTCTTTGAAGGTTGTCGAGGATGGTCACTCCGGTGAAGGGGATAAGAAGGCTGAGGAGGACATTTATCATTGTCCAGTGTGTTTCAAAGACTTTTTTTGCAAGTATGGGCTGGAGTCCCACATGGAGACACATCCAGATAATTCTCTGAGGTAAGAAATAGTCCTGAGAGTGTTTCTGGTCACCTGGTGGCCTGAGAGAGCCTGCTGGGGAGGCACAGGAGCCATATACCCCCCTGCTCGCTTCCTGACTTTGGACAGGTTTTTAAATGCTTCTGCCTCATCCTGTGTCACCAGGGTGCTGTAAGGCTTAGTTTTATTATTTTTTAGCAAGTACAGGAAATCTTGCCAGTTAGTAGCTGGGAATGTTTTTAGAAGAAATGAAAGCATCCCTTCCTCCCCTCCAAACCCATTGTTAATGTTATATAAAATTGCAGAATGCCAACATGGCAGAATTTTAACAAGTTAAACTGAAGATGCTTTAAACATGAAGCAAAACTTGATAAAAGTAGTCATGTACCAACCTCTGAGATTACTCTGTTTGGGGAGAAGGCAGCAGCTGGATATAAAAGTTTTCTTGTCTGTTGTGCGAGTGAGTGAAGATAGATGAATTTCTGTTTCCAGACTTTCAATAAAATGTGTTATGCTTTTCTGCCTGTTGAGGTTAGGGAATGGTGTGGATTTTGGCTTAAATCAGCTTCTTTTAACAAGGAAAAGTTAGTTATTAATTGTTCGGGAAGGTGCTTGGCTGCTGTGTTTTACTTCAAGTAATTGCCTCTGGGACTCCTGATACTTTTTTATTTCCTGTTTTTTATCGTAGAAAAATGTAGAGCCAGATACATGAAGATAATAAAAGATATTTCAAGTCTGGTTTAAGCATGTAGGAAAGCTGCTATTTCAGAAGAGGAGATTGTCCATTTGCAGAAGCTTGTCAGTGTTTTAAGCTTATTTTGGGGCATTGGACTCTAACGATCTTTTCAGAAGGGTGCACAGTTCACCATCTTGAAGTGTCAACACCCTCTCCTGAATGCAGTGTCTTAACAGAAAGGCATTGTGCAGAGCCATCCCATTCTATTAAATGGGATTACTTCTATTAAATTTTCCTTCTTTAAGAAAACCTTGGTACATACTTGTAAAACCATTTTTTAAAGTCATTGTAAGTGCTGCAATTATTGGGAACAGGAGTTGGAAAGCTCTTTCTTAAACTTGGTCCAGCAAATAGTAGTGAATTAAATGGAATTTGCTGTTTCTGAAGTAAATTTCATTATAGAGCAAAACTGAGCAATTGTTCTCTGGCAAGAGCTCTGCAGCTCCCATGGAAAGGAGTCAGAGATAATTTTGCCATACACTTTACACTTTAGAGAAAGTGACTGTTATATTAGCCTTACTCTGGCATTAGCCTCATTTTGAAGCTTCTGTGAAGATATGACCTCTTTGCAAAGTTCTGTGCCATGCAGCTGAGAGGATGGGTGGATTCTCTTGGTCTGAGTGATGGACAAAAGTTAACAGAATGAATGCCCTTCTAGCATGGCAGCTTTTCAGTCTGCTGTGGCAAGGCAGAAAGATACAGTAGCTATGCAAACATGCTGTTCCTTTTCATACAACTTGTTCTCTAGGATTAGGAGACTTGCTTTTGGATAATATTCTCTTGAAATGGATTTTGTTAGCCTTGACTGGGTTGAGCAACAGAGACTAAAATGTGCCTCTAAATCAAAGCCATGATTGTCAAGCTGTGTGGGCATCAGGTAAGGGTGGTGCTGGGATGTTGGTCTTCATGGACTCATCTAGAGGATGGTAGGTTTTTTTGTCAAATACTTGCTTTAGTAATTTAGGATGTGTCAGTGGAGATAGGACAGAACAAGGAAGCTGTCGTTCTCCCCGGTCAGCTAACATATTCAAACACAGCTTGCCCTGCCTGTGTGGTTTAAAACACATCTTTTGTCCTAGTCTAGACAAGTCAAATGACGCTGTGTGCTTGGCCCAAGCAAACATAAAATCCTCTGGTAAGCAGAGCAGTCTGGGCCACTGTTAAGGTGACTCATCCTAAAGGAAATGGGTTAAGACCCTTTACAAGCACAGGCTATAATCCCCTGGTTCCCAGGGTTCTGCAAGACTGTAGGAGTCAACAAGATACACTGCATGATTTGCCATTCTGTCCTGAGTTCATGTGAACAAAATGGTTCCTCTTGGTGAGGCTTCAGGTTGTTTTTTTGAGTGAAAGGAATGAAGAAAAGGGAAAATTTTGCTAGAGTATCAGAGCTGAAGGTAAGTGTGTATGGGTGTGCTCGTGGCTGGGGAGCCAACTGCAGTGTTAGAAGGCATTCATCAAATCCTGGTGTTTCCTTATTAGAGAAGACAAGAAGGAAGAGCTCTCCTCAAAGTTCAAACAAACAAGCCTAGCAGCTGTGTTATGAGCAAAGGGCAGGGAGCAGAACACCCTTAGTCTATTTTTATTGCCAGTATTGTAAAAGTAGAGTCACTTCACCAGGATTTCTGTGCTTGGTTTGGAGATACGTCTTTAAGTAGTCCAGCACACTCTGTTTTGTCACGTGATCATGTAAATGATACTCAATCTCCCTAACCATGCCTTTCTTTGTAAGCTACAGGTAAATGTCTGGCTCCTTTTTGCTCCCCCAGTAGTTAGTATAGAAATGATTGTGGACATCAGCTGTGGAGTGGTACCATAGAGCCTGCATTGCCTTGGTGGTGGTACCAGCCTTCCTCCTTCCCTTTAGGGATGCATCTCCAGTGGCAGCAGCACTGTGCTGAGGTGGGCAGAAGCTTCTGCCTAGCTTCCTTGTGGTCCTTTAATCCTTCCATTGTAGTTCTGTTGTGTAAATACAGCCTCTTGCCCTCAAGTGCTGCCCCAGTCTGTCTGTCCCACCCCCCCTCTGCTAAGCAACAGAAAAGGTAAGGCTCTCTGACAGTTCGATTATCAGTATGTGAGCAGCTAATTTACAGGGTGGGTCGTTACCCTTCCAGATACTGTCAAATGAACAACTTTAAATCACAGGGTTAGCTGTTCAAAGCCAAATGAAAAGACATCCTGGTTGTCTTCCCCAGTACTGCTTTTTAATGTTAAGCCCTGAACTGGGAGCACCTCATTGTTTACTTGAAGCAGAATAAACAATACTTAATCCACTGATTGTGTGAGAGGGGCTCCCCCTTGGGAGAGTATCTTTTGATTATGTAAAATCCTAAATCATGCATCTTTGTCTCCTCATTATGGTAAGAACTAGCCTGCTCTTGGGAGCAATAATAGGGCCCTTTGTGCTGCTGACAGTAGGCCATGGCACTGCATCTCCTTCCTGGCATTGCCCCCTTGGTCAGTCTCTGTCCCTTTGAAGCCCTGGGACCTGCAGCCTAATTAGTGACATGAGCTGGTTCCTGCAGGGTTGCCTGCAGTGGGAGGCAGCTCAGGAGTGCTTTCTGACCCCCTTTGCCCTCTCTACCTGGATTATTTAAGGATGCCTGTTTTCCCTGCAGCTGGGGCCTCAGGACGCTGTCTATTTTGGTGAGTTTGTATCTGAGTGCTGGTATAATTAGCAGAGCACTGAAACGTTCTGCTGCCAATAGGGAAAATGAGAAACCTCGAGGAGCGGGGGAACTTCTCTGGAAACTCTTGTGGTGGAGGATTGCTGTCAAACATGGTAATGTGCTTGTAAAGGTCAGCTGACAGCTCTGAGCAGCATCAGCAGTGCAAAGGAGATGGGAGGATTTCCTGGGGAGAAACATTTTGAGGCACTACGTGAGGTTTCTCCTCCTTCTTCTGGCAAGTACAGTGCAACAAGCTTAAAGTAGAATGTGTGGCTTTTAATAAAGTACATGCACTACAGAACTCCTCTGTTGGGTTTCATTGTAATCAGAGCATACATACACTTTATTTCCTCTCCTCCTCCAGGAGGCTTCTTACAGCACTCTGTACCTGCACCTAAGAGTGGTTTCATTTTTCCTTCCTTGCAACAGCAGTGAGATGTTTATGCTGCCTCTTGTGCCAATGTATTTTCCTGAGGAGAGAAGGAGAGAGATGATATTGTGGCAGTTACCTCCTTTCTTGGAGACGTGTTTCAACATTAGATCTTGGCAAGGATAGTTGTGCAATTTGAATGTGGTAAAAGCCTGGAAATTAATGAGTGTTATGGGGACCTTCTGACGACATTTGATTCAGTGTGGCATTGACTTCAGTTATGGGATTTGGTTTTGCTGACTTCTTATGAGAAAAAAATAGACACTGCAGTGTGAAAGACACTGTCTGCCTCAGTCACTGAGCTGGCCTAGTGACCAGAACCAGCAGATGCCTGTTGCCATGAATGGATTCAGGGCACATTAAGTTTTTTGACCTTTTACAGAGCATGTCCAAACAGTGATATAATATATTAAGCTTTGTAATTGGCCAAATCCCAGGCATATTTTCACAAAGACAGCAAAAGCAGCTCTCTTGCCACAGGATAGCATGCTTCTGTAGAATTTCCAAACAAAGAAAGCCAAAAGCCATTCACAGTCTACCTTGTTCTTCAAAACAGCTGACCTGAGTTTTGCTGAAACTTGTGGAGTCAAATTGGCTAGAGATTGAATGCCACCATGGAAAGCTGTTGTTTTGAACAGTTAGATCAGTAACAGGCATAGCAAAAGAATAGCTCAGTTCCTGGAATGGAAAGCGTCAGGATGCCCTGACCATTGGTGACTGTTTTCATTTGCCTCAGGTTTTGCCAGGGTAACTACTGTGATCTTTTGTTTCTGAAAACACTCCCAAGTGGAAAACGTTGTCATTGTGTATTGGTATTACCTGGCTTCACACCTGGGAGTGGACAGGTTAAGTGCCCTAGGAATGGTGTCTAGACTCTGTGTGAATAGTGTTTCACAGGATGCGAAGTGCAGCTTGTGATTCAGTCAGGCTGGTCACCAGGTTTCCCCTGTGCTAGCACATTCCCATTCTTCAGTGCATGGTGCCAGCTGGTGGGATGCTACAAGGCACCCAGGACCTGTGTCCTTGGGTAATGTTCTTAAATTATATCAGATGCACATGAGACGCCCTTTTTAAATCAAGACAAAAAGAAGTGGGTTTGAGACAAAATGATTCCAGCTACTTAGAGTATTACATGTTTCTTGTCCAGTTACTGTTCTTCAGCACAGTTCTGGAATAGGTTTTGGGGAGATAAAGTAACCAAGAAGATAAATTAATGGAAATTTAAAGTGTGTGGAGATGATTTCAATCATCAGCACCAGTAGAAAAGACTAGTACAAGACTAGGTTGTGTATGGAGTAGCAGTGTGACAGAGTAAGAGTACATGGTACAGGATGTAAGAGAAAAAAACACCTTGAGTTTAATTCCTGTTTCTGCTAATGCCTACTTAAGCAGCTTTAGGAATACACTATCTTTTCACTCCTTATATCATAGGGAATAATCTTGCTGAGTTAATTCTTGTGAAGCATGTTGCTTTCTACATGTGATCAACCTTTTGTGGGAAGAGGGTGTTAGTGACACCCTCTTACTGCAAACTTAGAGGAGTGAATGTGGCTGAAAACTAAATGTTGTTTGCAATTTGTATTACTTGTGACACAAAACTACACATTTGTGGTGGGGAGAGGAAGTTTTTTTCCTAGTAGTTGACACTTCTGTTACTGGAAGCAACTTGAAGCATGAATGACAAATAGTATTCATGCACCATCTCTGTCATGGCTGTTGGTGAGCACATGGATAAGCCTCATTCCTTGTTAGCACTTCAAAATATGAAATACTGTACTCCTTTAATGCAGCTGGATAATTCAGAGGTGGTTGTATCTTACATGATTGTTGAGTACCAAGAGGGGAATGGAAAGCACTCTAGCATAGAGATTCATGGACCAGCTCTGATAAATGCTAGGACCAAAAATAGGCTGCAGTACAGTGCAACTCTTAATGTTGATAAGGCAGAGGAGAGGATATGCAAGCAAGCTGGTGAATGCATCCTTTTACTGAGCAAATGGAGAAATAAAATTAGTGGGTTGAGCATCTGCATGCTGCCTTGCAAAAGCAGACCAGAACTGCATTTTAAGTGCTTTCTGAAGTTTCTGTTCAGAAACAGAAATAGGAAATATCTGAAGAGCAATGCGAGTCCAAGGCTGGCCTGGAAGTGGTCAGCTCGCATCAGGGAGCTCATTGTGCGAGGAGACTGGGAATCCAGAGCAGCTGGGTAAAAATAACAGGTAATGAATGGACACAGGGAGTAATGCTCTCATGTGAAACTGTGGTGTATCACATGGTGTTGAATATCTTAGCTTGGTTGCAAGAATAGAAAGTGGGTAAAATGCAAAGCTGGCTGTAGAGGAAAGCTTCTCGTAAAAGGGAATCCAGGAGAGAAGGAAGGCTGTGCCAAAATAGGTTGTTAGCATGCCTGCCTGATCCTGGTGACCAGGGTTTGTTTGTATGCAGGCTCTCTCAAAGTGCTGGCTGCTGCTTACTGTGTTAGCGGTCATGTCTGCATGCTGAGCATAACTTACCTGCAAATGCTGATAAGGGCAAGGGTATTCGGTCCAGATTGGGCTGCACCTATTTATGAGCCCTGTCATCGGTGGATGGTTATAGGCTAGACAAGCACCTCTAGATATGTTTCTGCTTGTGAAAATCGGTACTGCTTTTCTGACATGGTCAACACATAGGGTTTGTTTTTTTTTTCACTCACTCCATTGCATTTTAAAACTGCACAACTACTTGACTTCCATATATGAAAGATGTGCTGAAAGGCGGGAGGGGCTTTTCTTACCTCAAAAGAATACCAGAGGGTCCACTTGAGTTTGTGTGCACAAATAATGAGTTTTATTCTGGATGCTGTGCAGCTTCCAATTTTGGTACTTGTAGAGGATAGGTCAGGATTTTTTTCTTCCCAGATATGCTTCTCCTAATTATTAAACCCTTCATTGTTACTTAAGTTGATCTTCAGCTCTTGCTTCAGGATTCTGTCCAGCCAATTTCTTGACACGTAAGTCATTGGCTAAATAAAAAAGTCATTATGAGCAAATTAAATACTTGTTTGTGAAAGTGTCTTCAGGCCATCCCCTTTTTCCCCTTTATTTGTGCTTAGTAGCATGAGGATTCTGTTGAAGTAAATGGTAGAGTGAGATAGTGTTCCACTGGGGCAGAGGTATTTACATATGGCACTGTTGAAGTTTTGCTGGTATGTGCAATTCATTACAGCTTTGGGAAGAAGTGAAATATTTTCCTGATTTTACTTTGCTTACATGCAAAGAAAAGATGGCATGGGATTGCTCATGCCTTTTTATTAAATTTTACAGAAGTTAACTTCACTTGAGTTACTCTGACTGTGGGAGTCAAAGTGTAACTGGTATGTTGGTATGGGCACTGGCTCTGCTGTATACTGACCAGTTTCTGAAGCATGACATCACCCTGGTTTATATCAGATCTGTCCTGGCTCCTACACAACACTTTTCTTGCCTGGACCACAGCGCAGCTGTAGGAATGCACATGGCATTGTGCATCCCTCTATTAATAGAAGGGCTGGTGCAGTGGTTTCAGCCTTCGCTGTACTCAAGGGTGACTTCTTTGAGAGAGAGGATTAAAGGGAGTGACAGAACACGTCGGTAGGGGAAGTGGGAGGGAGGGAAAGTTGAAAGTCAAGTCCTGCCTTTGAGAAGGTGAAACAGCATGCATTGAGCTTCTGGTGAGGTGTGTTTGTTCCCATACACACTGAAAAGGGAAGGGGAGACTCTCCAGCCTGCCCGGAAGTTGTTTCCTGGTGCTGCTGTGCAACTTGTGGTTTCAGCACAGACCCATAACATTGGGAAGAGGGAGATGGGAGAGTGGCAGGTCCTTTGGGGTGAGACACGCTGTGATGCTGCAGGGGAAGGAGGCAGGACCAGTCGTTGCCGGATAGCAGGAGGATCCACAGGGATCCCTGGGAGGTAGGCAGGAGCATCGGTTGAATCACTGCTGCTTTTCCATCACTCATCTGAAGCAAGTGGGAGAGATTAGTGCAGCTGTTGGATGTTATTTCCCAGGGCTCTGGGTGGGGAGGCCAGGAATGGTTTTTCATCCAAAAGGAGATAAGTATCTGGACTTGGGTGGGGTTACACAGGAGCAGAAACCAATTTGCTGTCTCTCATCCCCTCCCTTAGCCTTGCTCCCCAGAAAGTGAGAGAGAAGCAAAGGAATCTTTTCCTGAAGGGGAATGTGTCTGTAAGCAGCTAGTTTTCCTTTCATAGGTGGCAAAAGCCCTTACGTTTAAAACTGTCCTTTCCCCATCTCCCCTCCTTGTCAGCTTCCTCTGCAGCACGTGTTACTGGTGTGGAGGCAGGGAGCCTGCTCCCATCCCTGCTACGGACATGAGTCAACAGCAGGGAATTGCCCATCTTTCTCCTTTGCCCAGTTGTATTATTTTTTAGATCAGGACAGGATTTTCTTTGCTCCTAAGGAGAGCTGCATTAATTCTGCCAGTAACATGAGACAGAAAGAATACCAACAAATCTGAAAATTGATATACTTTGCTGACTTTTATACTTTAGCTGACTTATTATAACATAACTGAGTATTAATGACTTCTGTCTCAGGATATGTTTCATTCTTATTTTGTTTTCCTTGCTTTTGTTTGTGGCAGTTGCTAAAGAGCACAGGCAGGAAAGGAACAAAATGGTATCAAGCTTTTATTTTAGATAAGGTATAGAAAATTAACATTGTTCAAAAAAATTAACATTGTTCTTACTTGTTGACATCTACAACATGGGCAACATAGTGTTAGTGAGGTGCATGAGTGAAAATTTTAGGGTTTGGTCAACTCTTAAGTGTTTTCAGAACTATAAGTAGAAGAATGCTGAATGTCACTTTTCCACTGCCACTCCAAGATAATGCATAGCAAAGTGTTTGTTTAATTTCTTGGTAACAGAATGATGGATACAAATACTTGGCATTTGCATCTTGACTACTGAAATACAAAATTTAGAAGGATTGAAGGTTTGACTGCTTTATTCGTAATTAAAATTGAGGCTGATGAATTTTGCTTTAGATCTCTGCATTTCCTTCCTAAAATGTCTTTTCTTAAAGAAAAAAAGCCATTTCCAGTGCTGACAAATTGGAATTAGCTCAGTGGAAAATGTAATGCATGGCAGCAGGCATCACTCATGTAAACTTTTCATGCAACAGGCAAGGTGCTGCTAGTTTTAAGTGTAGCAAATCCTGGCTTTCTTCTTAAGCTACAGAAAACACTGTTTCTTAACTCCAGTTAAAATGCTTTTATATCTTAAGTAGCATTGCAGATTTCAAGAATACTTGCTTTAGTAGAAAGCTTTTTAATGGTGTGTTTTTTACACAGCGACCTTGTCTGCATTAAAGAAACCCAAACTTTAAGAGGTGCACTGGTGTAGTAATAATTAAACAGGTTCTCCTGGTATGGTACGTGGCCTGAGCCCCAAGGTCAGCTTGGTCATTGCACTGTCATCCTGCAGTTATATCTTAGCTCTGGTTTTGCATTTTAGCATTTCTGTTTTCCCACCTGCTTGCTTTGTACACTTCTGCTACAATTCAGAACTCTAGTATTAAGTTTGCATTGAACAAGTAAGAATTGACTCCAGAACGTAAAGGCATTTGACAGGGAAGTCCACTTTAAACTGTCCTTAGCTGCCAGAAGCAACTGAGTCTCTGTGCTTCGAACCAAACCGCTTTCTGCTTTTTCTTCTGTAATCATATCTGTAGAAAAATAGAAAACTGTGGCCAAGACTAGCAATCACATGCATCACAGCAGCTTTTATTAGCTACATCTGGAAACTTACCTTGCAAGTAGGGTGCTTTTATCTCCACTCAGGTGTTTTCAGCCATTGCTCTGCCTGTTTTGCTAACAATTTCAGAACCTGTTCCTATCTCTGTTCTCTGCATCCATACCATCCCCGTTTGACTTGGCACTACACGTGAGCAGGCTTGTGAATTTGTAAGAAGAGGGGGAGTATTTTGGTGTTTTTTTTTTAAAGTTCATCATGAGCAAAGTATTACCATATGTTTCAGATACTTTATTTGATATGCTGGACTTTTCAAACTTCCCACAATTATTTAACTTGTTATTTTTAAAGCAAATGAAGCAATATGGATTCCTCTCTCTTGTACCTCTTAGATGCAGGTTTAGATTTAAAAATACTGAAGACATTGACGCTACCAACGATGGAAAAAAGTACTGATGGCAAAACCCAGAAATTAATGGTTAGGCTTCCTTAGAGAAGAAGGAAGTGCTTCCAGTTAGTGCTTCCAGTTAGTGCATTGTTAGGCATGGCAGCTTACTTAATTTTAAATTAACACAAGCCTTAGTCAGTGCAGCATGGTGCTTGCCTTAACTGGTTAGGTTTTGAAGTTTAGTACCTGTAAGTTTTTCTTGAAGGTGGTACACATCCATAACTGCATCTGTATTGCTGATTGTATTCGAACCTCAAGCCATGTCATTTGGAAGAAACTCAGACTGCCTTCCTACTTAAGGTGAGGGGGAGAGAACATGAGAAAACCACATACAGACATGGACACAAAAAAAGATGATGTGCATACACTTGTGCAAATGTTCCATGTATTTTAAATAGCTTGCATCTATAGTGAAGACTGACAAGCCCAAGTGAGGTCTGCAGAGCCTGAGACACCTCCTGAGCCAGCAGCATGATGGCACCCATCAGCATCGGGAAGAGCTTTACAATGACCTCCGTTGTCCTTGGCGAGTGACGTGGGTGCAAGGTGCCAGCACAGTTGCTGTAGCCTGACAGGCTGCCTGCTTGCCTGGGAAGCCTGCCCTGGAGAGCTGCTCCACACGTTTCTCAGGCTGTTTTTATTCCAGCTCTCCAAGCTGTGGCTGCCAATACAGGTGTGCTTGAATCGTGGAGGAAGGAAGGGCATCCACAGGTCTCTCCAGTGCTCCAGCTCTGTGTGATCCTGTAAACTGTGATGCCAGGGGAAGGTGCTGATCCAGGGTGCAGTCCTGATTTCTCATTTTTCTTGCTGCGTCTTCACTCACATCAAGGAAACTAAAAGAGAAGACTAAAACAGAGCAAGAAAAATAGAGGGGGGTTTAATTCTATGCATTATAAAAGACAGAAAGTACTAGTACAAGATACTGCTTTTGTTTTGGAGGAGGGGATGTGGTTCCCTTTGCATAGAAACACCAATTTTAAATTGCAAATTTTTACTGTCCTGAGGCATAGTAGTTGATAAAGGTGTACTGCAAAGGGCTTTCACACGGGTCTTTGCTCTGAAAAATTAACTCTCAAGTGCAGCTTTTGATGGGAGCCCTAAATAAACCAGTCCTTAAAGTCTTCAAGGTGAAGGACTGTAAGATGGATAAGGTGCACCTTCTTGCTGGGGTGGACAACAGCTGACTACTTGGCCAGGAGCGCTGGCTCCTGCTCAGCCCAGACCGTGCAGGCACCAGCTTTCCCAGTAGCCCTGTGCTCCTGTCAGTGGTAGCTGTTCCTCCCCTGTTGCACACAAGGGGATACAGCTTCTGCATTGGGTTGCTGGCACAGGGAAGGCCAGGCACATCAGGCACCCTGGAGCTGTATCAGAATGCCCTGAGGTGAGGGTGTGTGTCCCTCTGCAAGGCAGCTGGCCTCACAGGCCACCAGTGATGCTCCTTTGGTGCAGGAGCATGCCAGAAGCATGGCTTGCTTTCATGCGAAGCATTTTCATCACCTTTAAAAGGGGATTTATTTCATTAATGTGCAAGTTCTTCAGGTGACCGCTCTAACCCTTTAATGCCTTCCTTCCCCCAGTGGTTTTGGTGGTTGTGTGGTTTTGTTTTTACTGAAGATTAAAGCCTTGCATTATGGAATAGTTGCTGCCAAACAAGGTGGAGGAGAGCTGTAGATCTTGACACAGGAGGAGAGCTACGTGTTCACATTATGCCTCTCTCCCACCAGAGATTGTCGTCACATTTAGCAGACCTCTTTAAGTAAACATTTGCTTCATAAATGATATTGGTTTGGTATTTAATGGAATGCAGGGACTATGCTCGCAATAATTATAAAGGTAGGATGCAAGTGAATTGACAGGGGAGAAAAGACAGGGGAAATACTAAACCTGCAGTGCATAATATTTATGTCCCAGCCTTCTGGGTACTGTGATAACGAAGGCCATGTTACATTTACTTCACACTTGCCTCTTTCACCACTCAGAGGCTATGAGTCCAATTGCTTTGTGGGTGACTTGGTTATCTCTTTCATTTTTATGGAATAAAAAAGGTCTGTGGAAGTTTATGTAGTGATAAAAAGAACAACAATGGGAGTTTGTTAGGGACAGGACAGGGAGGGGGTCATTTCAGGATTTTGTCAGGAGTCATTTTTAATTGCAGGATGTTTTTTCAATGAGTAGGCACATGTCCTTTTCCTTGATGTGGAAGGTGAAGACAGTATGGGGAGAACTAAGCAGGGGAGACGTGAAAAACTCTTAGTGAATATAATATTCTTGCAGACAAAATCCGACTGCTTCACATTCCCTTGTGTTTACTTCTCTGAAACTCCTGCTTTGGTTGTGAGCTGGAGCTGTAACAACAAGGAACTGTGTGGAGTGAAACTGTGTCACTTGCTGAGTGCAGAGTGGATGTGACCTGTCATGCTGCAGAGCTCAAATCCCAGATATTTAAAAGGCAGTAGGCTTGTTTGTTGACATGTTGGCCAAATATTGCTGCATAGTGTTTATTGCCTGCAGCATAAGTGCATTTTCGGTATCTTTTGATTTTTTTTATTGCAAATTTGCTTTATATAAGAAACTTCTGTTTAAGTGAATTTGGGATTTGAGAAATTAGGAAAACCAAGGAATCATAGCAATAAAGTGTCAGGAAAAACCAGTACATCTGCTTTTTTCTTTGGGGCACAGTGACTGTTACAGGGGTGTATGAGTGCACAAGTGTTGAATGTCTTTCAGGTCTTTCTCCTCTCACCTTCTTCCCATTCAAGGAGCACTGGTTTTCCTTTTAAAAGAGTGTATTTCTAGTAACAGCTTCGAGAAAAATCAGTGAAGGCTAACGGAAGAGACAATGCAGAGGAAATTCATACACGTGTGTTTCAGTGATGTGCAGTAGTATGTTTTAAGCAGTAGTTAAAAAGAAGGTGCTATTTATACATTTGCAGCAGCTTGCTACTTAGGTCTGATTTGGGCCCTCTTTGTCAGAGTTTTTTTTAAAACGTCTTTTAATAGCACTTTTCAGTAAAACTGAAATGGTGTAAAGCCGTTTAAATACTTTATGTTAGACTATGGGAAGGTTGTCAGAAGGCTGTGATCTCAGCTGCCACCTTGCCGTCTGCCCACATGGGAAGCTCGGGCCTCATGTGCTATATCCTTTAAACTTCTAGTGAGTGTAATGGCCAGAAACTGGTAGAAAGTGACTGTGATTAAAATGGCCTTTCTGTGGTCATAAGTTTTTAACGTGTTGTGGCTTTGTTTTGCATTTAGCAGGTTCTTGGTATCATGAGGTAAGAGGCAGGAGGCTGTCCTAATGCAAGAATGCTAGTTGTTAAGCTTGCAGCAGTCAGTAAGTAATTTCTATTTTATTCCTTTCCTTTCCAGGTGTGACATCTGTTGTATTACCTTTCGTACTCATCGGGGCTTACTGCGCCATAACGCAGTTATCCACAAGCAGCTTCCCAGAGATCCCATGGGAAAGCCTTTCATTCAGAACAACCCTTCGATTCCAGCAGGCTTCCATGACTTGGGATTCACGGACTTCTCCTGTAGGAAGTTCCCCCGCATTTCTCAGGTACTTTCTGTTCTTCATAGCTTAAGGTAACAGCTGATACAGCATGTATCTTCTGAATTTATTGAAAGATGTATCCTTGATGGGGCAGAGATGAGGTGTAGAATATTTTGTGGAAAGCACATTACCACTGTCCATGTAAACTTCAAATGCTTTCTGCTTTTCTTTTTTCATCTAAAGAATATTGGGATTGGGTTGTTTTTTGTTTTGTTTTGTTTTTTTTTTTTCCTGCATTACAGTGGATAGCTGTTGGTGTAAAGATCTGTAAAAATATTTTAAATGAAAACTTTGATGTTGTGAAGTCCTTCCTCCTTCCAGCCTGCCCATATTTGTCTCCTTCCCCAAACCATCCTACATCTAAAATAAGTAGGGAAGCTGCATGGTAAGGAAAACATTATTTATTTAATTTCCTGTCAAAAGGATGTAGTTGTGGTGTGAAAAATTTTGTCATTAAAAGCTTTAGGAAATCACCTTACTTACTAAATGGCGACATCTTCAGTGATTTCTTTACAAAACACTCCCAGGCACCTTTCCACTGCATTCCTTACATAAGGTCTAAAGATACTGCATGTTTGAGGGCCAGTGGTTGTGGAAAGGCAGGGAGGTAGTCTGTAAATATTTCTGTGACAGCCATAAAGCTTTCTATTGGATAGTATTATTCCTCTCTATTACACCTTGCCTACCTTAGTTAGTTTAGTTCTTGATGAAGCTGCGTATCTATTCAGAAAACCCAAAGAAATAAATCAACAGCACAATCCAGCAGGACCATGCTTATTCAGTGTCTGCACTTTTCTTATTCTACTTGGATTAAAACATGTTTCCAGCTCTTCTGGCTTCAAGGTGTTAGACCTGAAATTTAGTAGGTAATTCTCAGGTAGGGTCTTGGTGTAAAAGTTACTAAATCAGGACAAGAGATAACTTTTTAAACAACTTAGGGTTATTTCTTTTGTAATTAGTGGCAGACATATAACATTATTAAGGGTTTTAAATGTTGTGACTTTCCTTTTGTAACAATTTTGCTTGCCTTGTGAGGCAAGACCTGTGAAGAATACCTGAACGAAGTGTCTAGAGTATCTTTCCAGCTCCCTACTTAATTTATCACGTGTTCCTCTTTGATGTGGAACCTCTGCAACATGTGAGCTACATGGATAGTATTTAAAAGCAGCAATTGGATTCATGTTTGTTTTCAGCAACAGGTATAAAATCCTTTTGTGAGCTTAGTATTTTCCATTGGAGAATAAATATAATTAGGCTTCACTAACAGAAAGCCTTTCCACTTTGGGCTCTGTGTTTCATTGATTTAAGGTGTTATTATTTTGGTTGGCTTATGTTATTTTGCCTTCTTGGATGCCTTTGTTTTAATCCTCCTAGTTTCTTTGTAGTAATAAGTCTAAGGGAGGTAGTCTCAATGAAGTTTGCTGTTTAGTCTGCTGAGGCTCCTGTCCTGTCAGAGAAGTGAGCAAGGCTTCTGGAAGGGAAGTTAAGAGTGGAAAAGTATTTGAGAGTCCGAATAACTCTCTGGAGGAGTTTGCCTCTATAGAAAGGAACTTCTGGAGGGTCAGCCCCTAATTCAGATACATCACTTAGGTGACTAAAGGCTGTGGAGCAGGAATGTCTCCATGCCAGGTATGTAATGTCTGCTCTAAACTCCTTAACTTGGGCAGTGAAAGAGAGAGTAAACTGGTTTTGTTTTGCAGAAGCATGTGGTGCCTTTCCAGTTTGAGATGTCTACTGTAAATATTTTTGCATGTCTTGCAGGTCTGGTGTGAAACAAATTTGCGAAGGTGCATCAGCGACTTCCATCGATTTATTTGTGAGATGTGTAACAAGGCATTCCCCATGCTTTCAGCACTCAAACTGCACACAGAAACTCACGTGTTAGATCAGGGAAAAGACAAGCACAAGCAGCAGTCCATGATCCCACCCGGCGAGAACCCAGACCAGAAAGCCTTCATGGCATCCTTGGGCCTACAGTACACCAAAGACATCAAGCCTGTCAAGCAGGAGGACAATACACAAGATGAGGTCCAAGAAATGCGGCTCAGAGCACTGAAGAGTAACCTACCTCAGGAACCCGGCAGCACCGGTCTGTTCAGCCTCTCTCCTCTGGAAGCTGCCTCCATGGGAGGGTCATTTTCAGTCCTTCCCCCTACAAAAGAAAACATAAAGCTTCTCTCGCTGCAGCCTTTCCAGAAGGGTTTTATCATCCAACCTGACAGCAGTATTGTGGTAAAGCCCATCTCCAATGAGTCTGCCATTGAGCTGGCAGACATTCAGCAGATCTTGAAGATGGCTTCTTCCGCTCCTCCTCAGATCAGTCTTCCTCCCCTTTCTAAGGCACCTTCTGTCCCTGTGCAGTCCATTTTCAAGCATATGCCGCCACTGAAGCCAAAGCCTTTGGTAACACCCCGAACAGTTGTCGCAACCTCTACACCTCCTCCTCTTATAAGTGCCCAGCAAGCCTCCCCTGGCTGCATCAGCCCAAGCCTCCCACCTCCCCCTCTGAGACTCATCAAGAACTCAGTGGAGTCCTCCTCCAACTCTCACCTACCCCAGCCAGGAGCCAGATTGAGCCCTTCCTCGCAGTTGCTCCTCCAACCCAAAATAGAGCCTTTAACGCAGCATGAGATGAAGACACAACTGGAGCAAGACAGCATCATCGAAGCTCTCCTACCTCTGAGTATGGAAGCCAAGATCAAGCAAGAGGTCACAGAAGGAGACCTCAAAGCCATCATTGCAGGGGCAGCGAACAAGAAAGCCCCAACCATGAGGAAAGTTTTGTACCCCTGCCGTTTTTGTGACCAGGTGTTTGCCTTCTCTGGTGTCCTGAGAGCTCACATCCGTTCTCACTTGGGTATTTCCCCATACCAGTGCAACATCTGTGACTACATTGCAGCTGACAAGGCGGCGCTGATCCGACACTTGCGGACACACAGCGGGGAGAGGCCTTACATCTGTAAAATCTGCCACTACCCATTCACAGTGAAAGCCAATTGTGAGAGGCATCTGCGAAAGAAGCACTTCAAAGTGACGAGGAAGGATATAGAGAAGAACATCGAATATGTCACCAGCAATGCTGCAGAGATGGTGGATGCCTTCTGCTCCCCAGACACTGTATGCAAGCTGTGCGGTGAGGACCTGAAGCATTACCGAGCTCTCCGCATTCACATGAGGACACACAGTGGCTGCCAGAAGAAGAAGCCATTTGAGTGCAAGGAGTGTGGCACAGCCTTTTCAGCCAAGAGAAACTGCATTCACCATATCCTCAAGCAGCACTTGCATGTGCAAGAAAGGGAAATTGAGAATTACATCTTAGCGGTGGACTGCAGTGCCCAAGCAAGCCAGACAGACCCTTCTTTATTGGATGACAGCACTTACATGGACCACAAGCCCATGACGCCTTTCCTGGAGCCACAGAATGGCTTCCTGCTTGGGACATCGTCTCATGTTCCAATCAAACTTGAACCTGCAGGCAGCTTCCCAATGGATTTTGATGAGCCATTGGATTTCTCTCAGAAGAGCAGAAGCCTGAGTGCTGTACAAGTGAAGCAGGAGAACCTGTTTGGCTCTTCTCCTGTGTCCTTCTACGACTGTTCCATGGAGCCTATTGACCTGTCCATCCCCAAAGTCCTGAAGAAGGATAAAGATGATGTCCCATACGAAGCTAGGAATCAAGAGTTGGCTGCTTCTGGGAACAGTGATAAAGCCTACAGTTGTCTGCAGTGTCCTTTGGTTTTTGGTGCCAATGGGAACTCAGAGAACAGGGGTGTCAGACATACCCAGCCACTGAAAGGTTCATTGCATTTGACTGTCCCAATCATTTCCCCAGCTCTCCTTGGCAATTCTGCCTTGCTGAGACCCTTGAGGCCTAAACCACCGCCTCCACCTCTCTTGCCAAAGCCTCCAGTAACTAAAGAGCTGCCACCACTAGCTTCCATTGCACAGATCATTTCGTCTGTGTCTTCTGCTCCCGCTTTGCTGAAAACGGAAGCTGAAGACACTGGTCCCAAGGCAGTGAGCAGCTCCACTGGGTGTGACAAATCAGGGAACGCCAAAGCAAAAGTGACAATCGTGACTGCAGTGCAGAGAGACTCCAGCCTGCCCAGTGACCTGGCTCAGGCATGTGATCCAGAGCCATCTCCTGTTGCCGAACCTGTGTTGACCAAGAGAAGAGGTAGAAAGAAAGGAACAAAAAATAAGCCTAAATTTAGCAGTGGTCTGGATCTGGAGTCAAGTGGGGAATTTGCCAGCATAGAGAAGATGCTGGCTACCACAGACGCTAATAAATTCAGCCCGTTTCTGCAGTCCACTGACAATTTCAAGGAAGAAAGTGGCAGAAATGGAACAAATGAGGATGAGAAGAAAACTGCTGAAGATAAGCTGCTGAGAAGGAAGAGGAATGCTTACTCAGACCGCCTGCAAAATATCCCTTGTCCTTACTGTCCTCGAGTCTTTCCATGGGTAAATTCCCTGCAACGGCACCTACTCACTCATACAGGTAAGAGCGCCTTGTGCTCACAGTGGATTGTAGCCCCTGAGAGTATTCCTTATGGAAGGCCCTCCTCGTGGAGGGATGTTCATTTCTTATCCTCGCTTTGATGTCTGAATGGTATTCTTGGTTATTTTGGAAATCCCTAGCCAATGCTTTATAGTGGTGGTGGTACATTTTTTAGTAATGGAATAATCACTGTGCCTTTGAGTATCAAGGGGGCACATAAACTACTAAACCCCATTTGACTTCAGTGACATAACTTGGCATACCTGGGTTTGCTAAGACTCTGGTTTCAGGTGTTCTGTTATTACTCTTATCTTGAAGGTGAGCATGTGTGTTGAATATTTCACTGTACTTTGCATGGTTTGGCTGCTTCAAGCAGCTGTTTGTCTGCATCAGTAATGATAAAAAGATCCATAAAAATGAGAACAAATAAGTGCAGAATTATGGCAAGAAAATAAAAGAATACTGTATTTAGATTCTTTTTTTTCTTTTTTAATTGCAGTGGCTTTTATTTGACAGATCAAAGAAGGATGCAAGAACCGTCATCCTGATCATTACATAGTAGCTCGCCTCTAGGAAATATTTGTTCTCAGTGCTAGGCAGCTAAAGGTGGGCTTACGCCCTAGAGTGTGGAGATGTGTGTGGAGTCTTTAATACTGTGCCACTGTGTATGTAACCTCAAACCTGATGTAAACAAAAGGAGGAATTGGGAGGCAGATTTATACTAGATTTGGGGTTATTTCTCATTCTTCCCTGTAAAGGAAATGCTTTGTTGGATGCTGTGCCGATTTGAAGTTCACTCCTTTTTCCACCCACACTGTAATAAAGTAATTAGTAGATTCTCATCCTGCTCAGGGAGAGGGAGGATAAAGCTCTGCTTGCTGTTGCTCCCTTTTAAGTCAGTCGCAGTTGTTGATGCTATTACTTCATTATGCAATCTCAACTCCTGGTGTAAAGAACAGAAGCTAGGGATATTTGTAAGAAACACAGGTGACCTGACCACAGCCTCATAAAACATAATTTCATTTTTTGGAAGGTATGGAGGTTTCCTGAAGCAACTGATTCATGTCTGTGCTAAAGAGGGAAACCTGCTGAAGAGGTAAAAGAGGCTAGCTAAGAGGTTTAAAGGCAATCTGAGCTGTGAAGCAGTCCGTATTACTGTTTGCCTTGGGTGATGCGAGGACGTAACTTGCAAGGTATCAGTGCAACAGTGAGGCTATTGTTTTCTGGCCCACAGAGACCAAGTTATTTCACCTTATTAAGCGTACAGTTTACTTTCAATGGTGAAGGAGGGCTCTTTATCTGTATCAATTGTTTTCTAGCACCCTGCTCTCCAAAACAAATACATAGTTACTGAAGAACTGTTCATGAGACAGAAAACAATAGAGAGGCTTTTCCCAGACTTAAGAGGTTTGACCTGCTTATTGATGGCAGAATTCCAAGGGTAGCAGCACTGGTATAAACCCTTACTGAATACAAGAAAATGTATGCAGACATGAGTTATACTGGTAAAACTTGTCTCCCCTATGACCATTGGCCTTGGAAGGAGACCCTGTCCCTTCAGAAGGCCTGTGCTGCAGTCCCCACAAGGAAAGCAAGGGCTGGATCCTCAGTGCAGATACAAGATTTTTGGTGATACTACAGCAGTGGCTATAATTGGATTCCAGTTGGTGCATTCTGGCAATGGTAGTACTGAGCTTTTTCCTAATCATGATCAGTGTTGAGGGAGACTTGTTGGAGGACCACCCCACAGCAAGCTTTGACTGGCATCTCCTTCCAGGTGACACTAGCCCTGTTTCTAAACTCTGTGAGTTTGCAGCAGCAGTGTATATGCGACTTACTGGAAGGAAAAAGGGAAAGGTAAGCAGAGAATGCAGAGATTTAGGGAGGTGATGCCAAAGCAAGCACTAGGATACATTCAGATGGAGTGATCCCTGTGTTTTTATGGTGAGTGTCAGGTGCTGGTGGCATGGGAGGAGTTTGGCAGCTGTGGAATAGATGCAACAGTTTATTGGGCTTGTGTTCAGGGTGGGCAAGTTGTTTTTCCGATGGAGACATGTACGGTGTCGTAGTGCAATGCACTGCTTCTGTCCCCACCTATTGCACAGGCAGTGACTTGTTAGATAGCTCTATTATTTCAGAGGAGTTAATTAAAAATTCTATTCACTGATCTTACTGTAAAGAGAAAAGGAGAACTTTGGTATCTGAGCTTGATAGCTGCTCCTTTGACCTGAGGAGAGAAGGGGCCAAGAGGCTGATGTGGGTGGGATAGATGAGAGTCCTGCTGATCAGCTTAAAGACTGCATGTGCTTGGTATATGATCCATAGGGAATCACTGCAGACAAATTGGTCCATGCTCCTAGATTTATGTAGTATTCTGTTATAAAAGAATAAGGCGGTCATTTGAGCTGAAAAGTGGCAACTAGCTCTCTTCCGTCCATTTGTAAGGAAGTTGGACTAGTCTATGTAAGTGGCCTAAGCTAATAGTAAGTGAGCATGATTGAGGAAAAGTTAGATATTTTTGAGCATTTAAGTAATATCTATGTATTACCAGTCAATTTTGACATGGTAGACTCCTTCCAAGCAGTGTCAAGGTTCATATTTGCGCAACCAGAAGGCACCTTCATGAAGGCTTTCACCCTGCTTATTCTTGCCTCAACACCACTGTGTGTATTTTAGTTCAAAAGCATTTCCCTGAAGAAGCACGCACCTTCCTCACTGGTTCTTATTTTATTGTAGAGCTCACAAGTGGGGCACTGGGAATTTTTCATAGCTTGGATTTGTACAGTGTTTAGCACAGTACGTGTATTTTGTTTGAACATGCTTAAATGCTTGTAATGTTTTCTTTCTCTTGATGTCTTTATATTGTTTAATTTACTCTTCTATGTTCAACTTGATTTGCCTTTCTTTTCTGGTCTTGCCTCCTGCTCTTGACTTTACTCATTCTAAGAGCATCAAGTAAAATGTGCCCTGTAGGTGGTGCAGTTAATTTTGCTCCTTGTATGGCATGTGCATAAGAGCAGGTTCAGTGTAAAATTTTATAAATCATCTTTTTTTGACCATTAGTTTGTTACAAATAACCTAAATCTGCAAAGAATCACTTAAGGATATTTTCAGAGTGATACATATTTTGCTCAAGTTTATTTTATAGAAAATAACAGAGGAAGATTTTTTTGTTGTTTGTTTTTGTTTTATTTTGCAGTTACAACACACATGAATTGGACAAGAAAAGATCTATAAACAAAATAATAAATAAATAGACTACAGTTATAACAGACCATGAACCTGAATGTTTTCAGTTGATTGGATAACATAAAGGGACTGGAGGCATTTTTATTCTTTGCTTTTATGGCGTAAGTCAAAGTGAAATGGTAGACATCTTAACTTCACAGTGTTTGTCCTTACCATGACCATAATGCGTTTCCACTAGGAAAACAGTGGCAGGAGATACCTTAATTAGGGGATGATCTTCCTACATGCTGTGATTTAGATGGCCTTTTACATTGAAAAAGATTCCCTTCCAATGACTGTCTTCCCTGAGGTGTCCAGCCTAGACCATTCCTGCTATGCTAACCAAATTTTGCAGTTGGTTTTGAGTCAGTATCTAGGCACAGATGTATTCTAATCCAGCCCATGACCATTCTTACAGAAGTTAATAAGAAATCAAGTCACACTGCACTTAAACCAACTGTTCTGGTTACCCTCCAATGAACAAGTATAATTTGTCAGAAGAGCAGTTGCCTTTAAGGGACAATACAGGAAGTAGAAAATCATCTCTTTTTGTGCCTTTAAAGGTAACATTTTTGGAAAGTAGTCTTGCCTCCATTTGGGAATAGAACTGTAACTTGGGGTGGGAGGATTGGAGTTTCCATGGTAAGTAGGATTTTTGTTTGGGTTTTGAGACTTCCAGTAAGGACATTTGTGTGGAAAGGATATCTTGTCTGCTCTAAGTATTGGTCTGTATGACAAATACTTGTTTGATAGAAAAGTTTTAAAGGCTGAAAATATGAGAAAATTGCAATGTGAGATGCAGGTTGAGTTTTAAGTAATTAATCCCCAGCTAATCCTGTCACTGCATGCTTGAAAAGAAATGTGGAAAGGAACTGGGCTATCATGAAGCAAAAGGATTTCTGTTCAGCTTTGAAGTTCTGTTTTGTATTTGCATTGTGAATGTAGCCAAATAAAAGTGCAGAAAGCGGTGGTGTTTGTAACCATAAATTTATGGTTGACTTAGCAGGCAACTAACAAGAAAGAGTGACTTGAAAGCCTACAAAAAGCAGTGCCTTAATGTTTCTGAAGAGTTCTGTTGGTGGCGGAAGAAAATTAAGAGAAAGAAACAGCACCTGAGGTGTTTGTGAGATGCGGGGAATCCCTCATATGGGCTGAGATTTTAATTAGAACAGAGCCAGCTTGTGGAAGATTAAAGTGAGAAACAGTGTTGTGTCAAAGTGGCTGCTGGCTGGGAGAGAATGTGCAAGAAGGTGTGTGCGCATGTGTGGGTGCGTGTAGGGGGCTGCTCAGAGGTTTTGGGTGTGAGGTGGAAGGTGTGAAAAGCACTGATCTCCTTTTACATGTAGCTGTCCTCACAATCTCTTTGTTCATCACAAAGATGTTTTACAGAACTACTTTCCTCATTGCACTGCGTGATCCTGGCTTTTCTTTCAACTCTTCCTGTGCTCAGTCAGTTCCCTTGTTCTAGTCATTTAAATGAATTACAGATGTGGAAAACCTTCTCCTGTGTGGAAGTAATTGAAGTAATTGATTTCTTATTCAACATGCGAGGCTTGGTTCCACTGAAATCAATGAGAAGATGCCCCATGGCTTTGATGGAAGTTGTGTCAAATTCACATGGGTGATAGACATCTCAGGAGAGAACTTGCTGTTGAGGTGCTTGCAGTCAGGATGTTGTAGTTGGTCGATAAGCAGTAATGGGGAAAAAGGAGTTTCTTATTTCACATTACAAGGTCAGGTAGGCATACTTTCTTCTTGTGTCAGGCCAAAAGCCTTTCCCCTCTCAAAAATGTGGTGTTGTCTTTTCTGCCAAATCTAACAGAATTTGCAGAAACCTGGGCTTGCCAGCTGCTACCTGAGGAGAAACATGCTTATCCCCCAGTCTAAGGAAGAGGATGCTGAATCTCAGTGGTACATGCAGTTTTCCCCAGCTGTTCAGAATAGCAAGCCCAGCCTGTGTTTGATCACACTGCACACTGCAGACAAACAAAGCATAAGGACATGAGAAGTGCCCTGTCGTGTTAGAGCAGTGGTACATGCAGCCGAGTACTCATGTCTCTCATTGTAGCAGTAGGGTGTGCTATTTAGGGTGAGCATATGGGCTTGGCCACTTCCTGTGATCTGTTCCTCTTAATGCTCTATCAGCATCTACAGCTGCTGCATTAGGGTTGCATGGTCAAGGACGCATATCTGCCTACTCCCTTTACTACCTGTTTAAGCACCTGCTGTCTGCAATTCTCTCCAATGGATTTCTGAACCTGCTGATGCTATCTACCTCCAACCTTAGCTGGTGTCAAGCTTCAGAAGTTCATTACCTGCTGTGTCAGGAACAGCTAATCCCCTACTATCTTCAGAGATTCCCCCTTAGTTCCAGTATTGCAGGATTTGGTAAATTGCTGTTCTGTGTGTGCCCTCTCATCTGCCTTCATGATTTGTAAACCTCAGCCATAACACCCTGTTCTCTGCTTCAAAAGAGAAGCCTGAATCTTCCTGCAGGGCAGCTGCCCTATCACTTAGTTTGGGTTTGCTGTGTGCCTTTTGCTGTCTCGTTCCTGTGAAGACCAGAAGTGCACACACCACCTGAAATACAGGCCCACCAGGACTCTATACAGCATAGAAGGGACACCCTTGGTCTTGCTTTCTGTACTGTTGCTCATGGTACCCAGTCTTTCTTGACTTTAGTTTGTCTACTGCTGCAGGCCGTGCCAGTGATCCTGGAGAGCTATCAGTGATTGCTCCGAGACTTCCTGCCTGAATGCACCTGCCAGTACCACATTTAGCATCACATAAGCATGTTTTAGATTATTTTTCCAGAGGTGTCCTACCCTGTATTCATCTGCATTGAAGCTCACCTGCCACTATATTGCCCGCTCTGTTTTGAGAGTTTAGCAGTGAAGGAGATTGATTGTCAGATCATGCAGGCTTTGTTGTAGGCAGGCAAGTGGCATTTAGTCAGAAAGGACAAGCTGACACGATACCAAGGGTGAGGGCAGTCAGTCGGGTTTTTTATTTGCTGGCCAAATGGGATGGGAGCAAGAAGGAAGCTCAGCAGATGGTGGTGCATGTCCCTTGCCTGAAAAGTGTTTGCATAAGGGAGCTGTTGCTGTAAAGGTATTCACACCTCCAGGAAAGATAACAAGGGTTCCTTTGTGACACTTTGAGTTGGTTTCACAGGAGAGTTGTTGAAGTTACAGACCTAAAAGCAGCAAGAAGTTGGCTCTGTGCTAAAGTCACACAAATGAGTTGTTACTCTCAACCTCAGGGTAGCTGCTGATCAGATTGCACAAAAGTGTGCAAAGGATTTTCCTCTTACATTTCCAAGCTCCAGTTTGTTTGGGAAACTGCTGTCTTTCCAGCCTATTTCGTCCTTTCTTCTTTTAATACAGCCAGTTTCCTTGCAGCGATTCAGATGTAGTAATACGGATCTCAGTACTAGTCTGGCATTAAAAACAGCCATGCTGGGGACATGTTACAACGTGATTCGATCTTGCCTATCATGAAGAAACTAAGTTGTCTTGTTACCATGTTAACAGCCTGTAACTTCACAGGGCTGTAGCCACGGTATCTGGGGTGTCACGTGGGCTCATCCAGCCTATGCAGACAACAGATGGCTACAGCGTGAGAGAGGAAGACTCATGTTATAACATGATTCCCTCACAGAACAGAAGTCTGCGGAAAGGGCTCTGAAAATGCTCACCTCTGATGATCTTCATGGCAGAATGAAATTAAAACCGTCTTACTTGCATCTGATGAAAACTTCCTTTGTATTCAGAGGGGTGCTAGCACAGCTCAGCTGGTCAGCAGGGTAAAGAGGAAAGTGTTTCTAAAGCCTCTCCAGTGAGCGGTGGTGTGGCACGTAGGATGGGTAGGACTTTGGTGGAATGTAGATGTTGCTCTTAGCAGCCAGCACTAGGCTGGTCAGAGTGGTTTGACCTGCCCCTGGCAGACAGAGCTTTGGGCCACGGTTGGATAACACAAAGCACTTCTCAGCAGTACTGGCTTAACCTGTTCCCAACTGTTCATCCCCACAACTGTAGCTGACCCAGCTGCCTCAAAAATGAGAAGGGCAAGGAGAGGGACCAGCAGTCATGAAATCTGTTCCTGGATCCGGCTGGCGGCATGCCCCTAAAAGAGCACATTAATACAGCTGAGGTGTGGAGCTGGCAGCATCTCCTGGGAAGTGCTGGGGATAGATGCTATTGAAATTGGCTTTTCTGTCAGATGTTTTGTGTCTTCCCTAGCAGCTTTAGACAGGAAGGAAGGAGCCCAGATCCTCTACTGTTATAGTTACAGTGTGCACTTTATAGCTTAGCGTTAATAACTGACTTCACCCAGAGGTGCTTAATCGTGGTCCAGAGTCATTCAATGGCTTTGGACTTGGACTTGCTGTCTCCCTCCATTGTCCAAGGAAAATGGATTTAAAAATCAGTGGAAGTAAATTAACAGTTGGAAACTGTGGCTTAGTTTTAAAGGGGATCTTTTCTCTCTTTGTTCTTAAAAGTTGGGTAAGTAGCATGTTTGGGGCTCTCGTGCAGAGCCCATGCAAGGGATGTACTTGGAAGAGAATAATCGTCCAGATTTCACTGTATACCAAAAGGCAAGCGAATGAAGGGAGATGCTTGTGTGGTGTTTGGTCAGCCATAAATGAAGTGAAGCTTTAAGATGAGGTGTAAGACAGGAAGCGCAATTCAGTAGAGTGTTACTGGGAACAAGTTTATAGAGGGTTTATTTTGGTCTTGTTTTAAACCAAAACAAAAACAGAATGGTTTTGAATAGGATGAGGAGGCTGTTGAAGTGATAGGGTGTGTGTGTTCTTGCTGCATGGAGAGGATGGGAAGCAAGCTGAGAGGCTGGGAAGCAAGCTGAGAACATCTCTCCTGGTTTGCAGCAGTGAGACCAGGAGAGATCTGTACTGACAGAGGCATACAGTGAAATTGTGGAGCAACTTAACCAATCGCCTTCTTTCATCACGTTAAAGCAGCTCTGCCTTTGTCTCTTTAGGGCTTTCTGAATGCTCCCTTCTTGCAGCAAAACACAGTTGACGGAGGAGAGATGTGGGATAAGGAATGGGGTAAGGGATTATCTGTTATGTAAGACAGAGAGAGTCTGTGCTAAGGAAAGATCTCTTTCTTAAAGAGGCTTACCCTAATGTGAGAGGGTCGAACACAACTGCTCTATGCTAACTAGGCAAATATTGACAAAGTAAGTATACTCAGCAGTGAATTTTATGAATAGCATTTTATCAGAGTTCATCTTTGCTCTAGATATCTGCCACTCATGTGAGCCCTGGGTAAAGCAGGGACTTTTTGTTTTTCCAAACTGCTCCAGCTGTTTGTACCTCTGAACTACATTTGTGGGTATTTCCTAGAGGACAAAGGCCTTGAAACTGCATTTTCAGTATCAGACAAAGTTTAACAGGCACTCCAGAGCCACAGCTCAGAGTAAAGCAAGAGTTGCTTCCCACTTGGGGGTTACCCTGAGTGCTAGAGCTTTTGTTTGGAGGATACCGAGAAGGTGGTATATAGCTTTGCTGATTGTATTGCTGGCTCTATATCAAAATGCCTTTCTGCTAAACAGTGGAAATCACTGTAAGGTGAAAGTCCAGTGTTCCCCATTCCCGCCATCTCATCATCAGTGCAGTTTTCCACTTAGTAGGTGCAGTCAGAGCTAGTCCTGTACACTTTACTTCGTGTCAGTGACTTCAGGTGCTTTCTTGAAGGTACTGGTGGGTCATTCCTTGTGTCAAAGGCAAAAAGTGTTTTTTTTTCTCCAGGATTGGTTTTCTCCTTTTCCCCCAGATACATTCAGTTCCATCTACTGCAAATAGTCCTGTCTTAAGTATTTTCATTTCAAGAGGCATACAGATATGACCAAAGCTCCCTCAACTGTGACCTAATAAAATGTTTGTGTGCATGCATGAAATATGATAGGGATGGCTAAATTTTAACATTTAGACTCTTTATAATAAAAGTAGGCAAAGATAACTCCCAAAATTTTTCAAGTCAACTCCACAGGTTGGAAAGATGTTCTCCAGATCATGGGTGGAAGTAAGAGCAGCATTGCATGAGTGGGTCCAAAAAATGCCAAATTTACTAGACTGCTACCACCTAGTGGTGTCTATGCCTGTTGTAAAATACAAAATTGGCTGGGGTTATTTCAGTTAATGTAGGCAAATAGTAAATCATTGGCTCATCTGGCTGATAATGCCAGCTGCTTGTACAACATCCATTTCCAGTGCTCTCTCTGCTCCAGTTTTGAGCATTAGGTAGGGTAATGGGTTATCTAGCACTTCTCTCAGGATGCAGGAATGTTCGGCAATGAACGCTCTAGTCACAAAGTAGTTTCTGTTACAACACCCTGTTTTTTGTAATAACTCCTTAGCATCTCAAGCTCTACTCTATTCCACCTTAGTTCCAGGAAGAAAAGAAGACCATAGGAAGACAGAATCAAGCAGCAATCTCACCACCTTGATCTGTATCTTCTCTTTTGCCTGAAACTTTCCACATTTGGTGTCTCTCTTGTTAATTTGGTTTGTGTTTGCAAGAAAGCAGTTTACTTGTCTTTTTTTTTCTTGCCACCTATAAAAGATGAAGTGGATTCTTCCAACTAGGCTGACAGAAAACTGCAAGCTGAACTATAAATAGACTTCAGCAAAAGAGTCTTTTCTTTCCACAGTTTGAAGGAAAAATGATTTTGGCTACAGCTATGTAGTGGTTTCTTTCATGCAAGCAGAAAAGTTTCTGGATTCTCAGATGGAGTCCTTGAGGTTTTGCTTATGAATATGTCTCCTGAGAAGTTTTTTTTTTTCCCAGGAGCTGACGAGGCAGCAGCTGAGCTACTGGTGGTGGTTCTGTGTTGCCTTCCTCTGTACATCCCTACTTTTCCTGCTTGTCTCCTCTCTTACCCTTACCTTGCCCACGTTCTTTGACTCTGGTGTCAGGAATTACATCATCAATAGTGTCACTGTCTGATCTTCTCTTTGGAGGAGTGACACAAACTCTGGCTGTCTGTGACAAGGTAATGTGTTCTGCTCCCGTGGTTGCTGAAGAGATGGCTGTGGTGGATGCCTTGTCAAGCACACCTCTCCACTCTTGTCCTCTTGACTCACACTGGGATAACAAATGGACTGGGAAGCATTTTACGACTTTAGCAAGTGAAAGATGGGAAAGGGGTGAAAGAAAGGCAGGCCTTTCCCATGCACCCTGCCTTCCTCATCGCCTGGATGCAAGTGACTGCTCTGCACTATAAATCGGCAAAATTCTGGAAATGGGAATTACCCTTCTGAGAGGAGCTTGGCCTCCTTGGAGCAACAGTTGCGCAGCTCAGAAAGCTCAATCAGAATCCTCCTCTTTGTGTAAGATACAAGCCTGCTGGAACTGTATGGCCAGTGAGGTTTTCGTTGCTGCAGATAGTCATGTAAGCAGAGAAAAAACAGTGGTGTAGCCAAGCCTAAATTCTGCTAGAATGGATGGAGTGGTTGCCAATGCAGCCATCACTTGCACTGCAGGAGAAGTCCCACACAAGACCTGACACAGCTGCCATAACGACTGTCATGTTTCCCACACACCTTCCCAGCTCCCCTGCTGATATTCCAGTTCATCTGCAGCAGAGCTGGGCAGATTCTCACGCATCCCAAACAGCCGGGGCTTGTGCAAAGCAGCTCTCTTCTTCACCAGCTGCAAAACCCACCATGCAGGTTGGGAGTAACCACAGAGCAGCTTAACTAGTCAGGAGCTGCCACCTTACGGTATGCATGAGGCTTCATAGGGGCCTGTAAAACTCGGCAGAGAAAACAGCAGGTCTGGTTTGTGCAGGTAAGAAGGAAGAGCGCTCACCCAAGCACATACGTGTATCAGCATGTTCCTGGCTACGTCGCTACTTGAGCTTTGAATGTGATCATTCAGGGATGGCAGGCCAGCTTCAGAAGAGAAAGCCTGCCTGCATCCATGTTCCAGGGGTCTGAAGTGGTCTTTGCCCTTCGTGAAGTCGTTCAAATGTCATGTTTGCTTTTCTTGATGTTAACCTCATCTGTTTGTTTTACTAATAAGGCAGCATAACTTACCTGTGGACAATGTATCCCACCTATCCCTTGGTGCACAGGAAAGTGCAATTGCAGGCCAGCCGCACAAGAACAGAGTAACAGCTAGGAAAGGGCCCAGGGCACAGAGAAAACGAAAAAAAGGAGATAGAGCTCAGGTATGATTCACTGAAGAATGAGTGTACTATAAAAAAAAATAGTGTATTTTTTTTAAATACTGGAAGCAGCAGAAGAAAAAGTTACGGAAAATTAGGGGGAAATTGGAAAATCATATGTGATGTACATGTTGAATGCAAAAGTCAGGACTTCTGCATTTGAGAGTTTAAAGACATTGTGGTTTTGGCTTGCTCTTATTTGAGTGCTACCAGTGTATATTATGCTTGTTCACTTTGCTCCTGGTACCTCCTGTTGAAAACCCAACTTACTCTGCATCTGCTGTCTTTGGTTTAGTCAGCAAAGAGTTACAGAACATCTCTCTGGGTACAGTAGAAGAGGAGCTCTCTCTCTGTCTCCTTTTGCTCTTCACCCTTCTCCATCCTAACAGAGCTCACATGGGTCCCTGCCCTGCTCCCTAATGACCCTCTCTGTGCCATACTTGTAAACTTTACTTGGTCTAACACACATCCCTTTGGGGAGGTGTTTCCTGACCTCAGTGAGGATGGGACAGGGTGGCCCATGCCTGCTAAGAGGTGCCCCACACTTTGCTGTGGATGAGCACTGATGGCAGGGGTACAGGAGCTGTTCTAGGTGCTTTGTTTTGGTGTCACATCAAGGTGTTTGTGGCTCAGAGCCACTTTGCCACTCAAGTTTTGTCTGTCTATTACCCACAGGTAGGTTTTTGTGATGGTAGCACCCAAAGGCAGCTGGGGAAGCTTCCACTCAACCGTTGTTTCCCTTCCCTCCTACCCTTAGCCTAAAGGGAACAGTGATTATGGGGTTGCTTTGGTCCAACAAGCCTGTGCTCAGGTGAAAAAGACCCTGTGTAAATGCTAGGGAGTGGGTAGCCAAGGAAAGGCAAGGGCCCTTCCAGCAGTATTAGGGATTCACATCAGTTACCATTAATCTTTGCTTTCATCCCCACTCTTGGGCAAAGGTGAGGTGCTGCCAGTGAGAGGCAGATGTGCTCATCTTGCCCCCAGACACTGTGTGGAAGAAGGCAGCAGGCTCACAGCTGTGCCTCCATTGTAAACATCTCCCCTGTCTAGATACATCCTGGGGTTGGGTTCTGGGCTCACTCCCTTGCCTGTGCCAGCACCTGTGAGTCCCAGCTACCTGCTTGTAAGGAGGAGAACATACGTGCCTGGCTTCTGTTTCTTGGGGTTGTGGAACAGTGCTTCCCCTTAATTATTATGCATCAGCATTTCAACTGGGTTTTTAGAAGTGGCCACTCTTTGTTTATAATAGCTTTTTGGTTTTTTCTTCCTTTTTTTGGCATAGTAGCTAAGAGTTAACAAGCCAAAACACAGAAATCACATGGAGATTCATAGGGCACTTGTAGGTGACTTTTGTTTTCAGATACCCACATCCTCAAATTCTCCAGCATTATACACAGATTATGGCTTGGTTGCATGTTTTAATGGGCCAGATAATAGATGAGTGCTGAACTTTGTGGAAAGCTTTTGTGTAATCCACTGCCCGTGTAAATGGACCTGTTTTGATTAAAGGGTGAGATTATCTTTTTTCGACAAGTCACTTCTTCCCCAGGAAAAAGCATACTGAGGATTATGTTCTATTGAGTGATTTTTCATGATTCTTGGAAATGCTGCTAAGCTTTGATATTTATTTAAGGGCCATTTATGTCACTTTTGCAAGGAGATGGCTCGATATAAGTCATGTTGCAAGACTGCATTCGAACTACTAAATGCCTGTGAACTATGTTGCCTTCTGTAATTAATCCTTGCCTATGAAAAAAGCCTGCAATAGGAAATCTAGGTAATTTGGAGGCAAGCACAAGCTGTTCTGTGTCAGGTGAAGAACTTAACCTGCTTTACTAAAGTTTCTAAATCCTTGTAGTTACTCAGCAGCTATTGCGCTTGCAGATGAATGCTGAAATGCCGGGTAGGTTGTGTTGCTCCCATAGCTGCCTGTTGTCAACATGAATGAGGTGAAGGACTTAAAGCAAGAAAAGTTTCAACCTCTAGAAAACGCGGCTTGCAAAGTTCATGTTCTGGAACAGTTGCTGAGAAGTGGCACTGGAGATGCAGTTACATGCTGTGCATCATTGTGAGCTTTGGCGTCTAGATCCGATCCAGCTTATTTCCTATTTACACTTAACTGTTTGTAGGGAGCTCAGAAAGGGTACAGCTCTAGCTCTTTGTTCTCTTGGAAGCACCTTATCTGTTCTAATTTTTTGAACACATGTCTTCAGCAATATTAATGCTACAAAATGCAAAGGAAGCAGAGGAGGTCATTAAGGTGGACATCTTAGGTGTTTTGTTTTCTTGTTGGAGTAACTGTGAAACAGCAAAGGGTACTGCCTGTTACTGCTTCCTGGCTTTAGATTTTGGTTCCAGGTAATGTGTTGGTGTGTGTCAAAGATCCACATGTGGATGAACTTCTGCATCTTTTGCTTTTGCGAGTGGCCTCTGTGTCATCATCTGCACTAACCTATAACATTTAATTGTACCAGTTAGTTGCATGTGGCCTTTACATTCCCTTTGAAAAGCATTTCCTGCTACTTACAAATCTGTTTGATATGTGGATGCATGTTACTTCAATCTGTGGCAATATTTATCATACATGGGTTTATAAATAACACATTTGTGTGTCTCCGGAATGGTGTATCTCTAATAGTAGTGACCTCGATTCTTCTTTGAATGCAATAACATTTTGAGTCTCACCATTTTGTATTCTTTAGTTAAAGTGATTATATCAAAAATTACTTCAAGAAACTGACAGGAATGTGAGCGTATTTTGGAAAAGAAAGTCTTTTGTTACAGATTTTGAATCATCTTGTTAATTGGCTTCTGGGGTTTGATCTCTCTTCAGCTCTAAGTTATTGGCCAGGGCCAGAGATAAGAGAAACAGATGTGAGGCTTGACCAGAAGCAATGCTCATGGGTCTTTGTGCAGCCTTCTGCTGGTAGTTGTGAGTTAGCAGAGAGCATCCCACTGAAAGTTTCTCTCTTTGCTTGCAGACAGCCAGTCTGATGCAGAGACACTAGCTACAGGAAATGAAGTCTTGGACCTGACCTCCTGTGAGAAGGAACAGCCAGAGGAAATAACAGAGCTACCAGCGAGTGAGTGCGGCCCCAAGGAGCAAAAGGCTGACTCCCCTCCAGCAGAACAGGATGCCGAAATAAAAGCGGATGGATATGAAGAGGGCCCTGAGGAAGATTCTGTAAGTAACAAAAGTCTTGACCTCAATTTTGCCAGCAAATTAATGGACTTCAAGCTGGCAGAGAGTGACCAGAGTGCAGGCAGCAGTACTCAGACTGAAAGGAAACATGCCTGTGACATTTGTGGCAAAACCTTCAAGTTTGCTGGCACTCTTGGCCGTCACAAAAAGGTCCACATTCGTGAGGACAGAAAAGATGAAAGGAGCAGTGAGGATGAAAGCAAAAGCGTTCAGGATAATGCAGGAACTCCCTCGATGCAGGACTCTGGTATTGAGCAGGAAGAGTCTCCGCTGGACTTGAAGGTAGTGGAGTCTCCTGTGGACTATGAGGCAACAGGAAAGGAAAATGAAGAGAGCGAAAGCATCTCTGAGGGGGAAGGCACAGAGAGAAAGTCCACTGAGAAGAGCAGTGATGACAAAAAACCAAAGACTGATGGGGCTAAGATTACTGCAAAAGCAGACAAAAGAAAGAAAGTCTGTACTGTGTGCAACAAGCGTTTCTGGTCTCTGCAGGATCTGACGCGACATATGCGGTCTCATACAGGTAAGAGGAGGCTTGAGGGCAGAACAGATCACAAGCAGGTCTGCCACCAGACTGCGGCATCTGCTCTGTAGGTGCACGATTGCTGCTAGCACTTAAGGCTGGAGACAGTGTCTGCCCCAATCCCCTATGCTGCATACGCAGCCTGTCAAGGGGAGTGGTAATTGTCACCACTGCCTTATCTTCAGTTTCCAAGCTCTTTTTCCCCATCTTGCTTGCAGGATTTAGGATGAGGGCCGATGTGGAGAACCCTATGCAGTTGTTCTGCCCAGCTTCTGACTCCCTTCTTGTTATGTGCATGTGGTTCTACCTCTTCCCAGTACTTCGAGCAGTGGAGAAACCTGTCAGTGTATGATGAGGCTTCATCTGCTAGGGAAAGTTGAGAGAGTCTGGTTTTGTCTGATTATGTAAGCCTGGTATGGGCAGTGTGTTAATGTACTGGTCATCTGCATGATCTGCTGCTTGAGTAGAAGGCAAAGCAACAGTGGGCACCCTGCTCTTCAGGCTTGGGCAGGGAAGGTGGAACACAGGTAGTAAACCACTTGTCTGATGACTTTGACTCGTTAGTTAAAATACGTGAGGTTGCTTTATGTGATACACGGTTTGCAGCAGTACCTTGCAAATAAGGTGAAGCCATGAGCCAGCTGAAAAGTGAATTAATCATTCATCCTTATTAATGCATCCTTATTAATTATGCATTTTACTGTCAGCAAGCTGCTCTGACATGGGAAAACTGGTGCAGTTTGACATTTTGTAGCTTTTGAAGGTGTTCTCTGCTGAAGACAGCATCTTTGTGTTTAACAGAATATTTGTGCTGTAGTTGACTGAGATGTTTAGTAAGCTACACCAAAGAGTAGTGCCTTAACCAGACTTTTTACCCTTCTGGATTATAAATACTGACCTACTGAGAGCAAAATTGACCTGTTTTCTTCTGGTGTTGAGCCGAATGTGAATACAGGACAGGTCTCATTCTTGTGCCTATTTTTCATACTAATTCAGAACCTTTGGGAAGATGACAGTATCTAAACTACTGAGTTTTATGCCCAAATGATGAGTGCCTAAATGATAATTCAAACAAATACCATGTGTTTGAATTGTATTTATTGCATGCTGAGCTATGTAGGCATTGTCAGTGTGTTTTTTTCCTGTTTGTTTCTCTTTCTTATTTGACACTGAAGGTTGTTTTAACATCGAATAGGTATTGAAAAGGAACCTGGGACAATGCTTTTCTCAAATTTAATAAACATAAATACCACCTACAGCCAATACATTTTCAACAGAGGATCTTCCCTTCTCTCTGTCCCACTTGTTCATCTATATTGCTATTACTTACACTTTGGGTTTAATGTGTGGGTTATTTAAAGATAAGGTTTCAGAATTTATTCAGAAGAGGAATGTTTGGGACATGCTGAAATGTGCAAGAAACCTCTGCCCATGTACTGAATGGCAGTCAGGCTGGGAGCATTTCATTTTCCCAGTGCCAGCTCCTTCCCAGCAAGCATTTATGGGGTGCTCTGGTGCTGCCTGCCCAAGCGCAGGCTCAGCCACAGCGCTGCATCAGCAACAGCCAAGTGCCAGATGGGCAAAGGCTGTTGGCCCAAAATGCTCCTGGGAGAGCTGTGCCCTCCCCTGACAGCAGATACCCAAGCAAGGCACCCAAGAGAAACGTTTCCAGAGACACCAGGACCTACTTGCACAGGTTTATCTTTTAATGATCCCAAGCATTATTACAAGTGAGAAGTGAGCTGCAGGTGTCTCGTTCTGTGTGCTCATAGGCACAAGATGGTGTCTGAATGGAATTGAAGCACTGACAAGTCTTTAGTAGGCACAGTCGGAAATAGTGGATGGGTCAAGATGGGGTCTTTAGTTCTTCAGGAAAGCAGTGCCTTGAGGCACTGTGCTTGGCTGGGGCTTGGGGGAATTCTGTCTGCAGGGCTGTAGTTGCTTTGATTTTGACGAACTCCTGCTTAGGGAAGCCTTTGAGCATCTCAGGTGTAAAAAGCTGCTCTGAAACCAGAGTAAACCATCAGTTGGTTACAGCAGAGGAGGCCTACAGCTGTTCTGCGGCTTTAGAGTCCAAAATAAGAGGAAGAGTTTTGTCCTGCAAGTAGCATTTCTGGAATGGACATGAGGAGCTTTTTCAGGGACTTTCACAAATCACTCCTGTCCTACAGCACCAGAGGGCTGAGCAACACCAGGAGCTCTGTGAAAACATCCTGAGGCAGGCATTTTTCACTTGGACAGTAAATTTTGGTCACCTCTAACAGGCACCTCCTGTGACCCATCATAAGTCTAGGTCCTTCGGCTGGTCTGTGTCCATTCTGAAATGATGTGATACTGTCTTCTGCTTCACAGAATGAGGGAGAGGCTGTTGTAGCAAGGGTAGCTCCTGACGGCTTGAAGTTGGTGATCAATCTGCACGTTTCATCCTTGCCCGTGTGTCAGCGTTTGAGAGATGGGGAGATGCTTTCTCAGATGCTGTTTGGTTCAGTTTGTAGGAGCTGTGGACCACAGTTACCTGTGCAGTCCTCTTTCCACATGTATCAAGGCCTGACCTGCAGCAGGGAGACACCACGGCGGGCTGTTTTCACAAAGGCTTTTGAGCTCCATGGGACAAAGTGCAGACTTCTTTCAGAAAAGTTGCTGACTGAATTAGACAGGATGCACCTGGGGCCTGTGGTCTTTCTCCCTCCTCAGTGCAGCACCATGCCAAGCTTGCAGAAGTCTCAAGACACTTACAAGTTTTGATTTTTGATTTGTGCCCAAGAGGATTTATCTGTATTCCTGCTTGCGTGCCATCAGCTAGTTTGCTCGTACAGAAGCAAAAAGTCTGCATAGAGGCAAACATCCATGTTTGATATAGGTACTGAATTTCCAAAGCAAGGAGTGTCCATGCTGCTTGAAAGAAGAGAGAGGTGTGTTTGTGACCTTAGTGCTGACTTTGTATTCTAATTGTCTTCTAGGTGAGAGACCTTACAAGTGTCAAACCTGTGAACGGACCTTCACTCTGAAACACAGTCTGGTTCGCCACCAGCGCATACACCAGAAAGTCAAAACCACCCGAAACCATGGGAAGGACAGCGACAAGGAGGAAACGCAGTCAAGGTGTGGAGAAGACAGCGAGAACGAGTCAAGCCACAGTGGTGCCAACCCCATCTCAGAAAATGAGTGCGACTCTGCCGGGAGCATCGGTGGCCAAACTTCATCCCTCATGGGAAGCCGAAAAGAGTCCCAGGCTGGCACGGTCCCAGACCTCTCCCCCTGCAGAGAGGAGAGGCCGAGTGGGCTAGGAGCCAGCACCTGCCTGGTGGAGCCCACCAAGAGTGCACAGAAACAGACTGCAAAAGACCAGGAGCCTCGGGGCAGCTCAGAGCACGAGAGGCCCTCAGGCTTCATTCAAGACTTCCTGGAGATGCACAACAAAAAGTCTCCCATGAATCACATCCTTGCCTCTGCAGACAGTGCGCCTCAGCTCTTGGGGGTTGAATGACTTTGCTCGGAGGTTGGAGCCGTCCCGGCATGCAAGCTGAAGCGAGCAGGGCAAGGTTTCCTTGGAGTCCTGTTTTGGAAGAGCGACCTACAGCTGTAGGGAGAGTATGGCAGACTGGATGTGGTGCCATATGCCTTTCAGTATAATAATGCAAGAGACTACAGTGTATACTGATTTGAGTGCCTTACTACTTTATTAGATCTTTTGGTATTATAGATTTTTTCAAAAATGATTTTTTTTTAATATTTTAATGAATTATTTGGAGAGGACCTTTTTCATTTAAGCATTAATGTTACCTTTTGTATTGGTGTGCGTGAGCTTGTTCTTGTATATCTGTGATAGTCGCTGTGTTTGTTCTCTGAGCTGGAAATGGGGGCAGTGGGGTGGGAGGCCCTTGGATACCACAGCCAATAACTGGAAGAAAAAATATGTGAATTTCATATGAAACAGTCAGAGCAGGTGAGGTGTTGATTTATTGTTTTTTCTCAGTAGATGTTCTTGCATTTGCCACATGGTGGAGCATTAAGCCTATTCCAGGCCTGAACAAGGTGGCAGTTGAAGGTGTTCAAAGTGGTTTCAAGCCAAAAGCAGGAGACACAATGAAATTTCAACCTCATGCTTGTTTCCACTTTTCAGCATTAGAAATGGTCTTCTGAATGCTAGGGTTTTTTTCTGGCCGTAATGGACTGAGCGTGTATGCAGAGAAGAGTTACATAGCAACGTAACCTATGGAAATTATGCACCAGCTGTTATATATGTTTGATTTGCTTCAGTATATTATTATTATTATTTTATTATTATTTTATAAATCCATCAGTTCGCTTGTCTCTGCAGTCAGCAGAAACCAATGGGCAATATTTGCCCCCCGCAGACGTATAACGCCGCTTGGATCCCCTCTCAAAATGTTTTTGACTCGACGCTTTCACCAGCTCTTCTTATGTTGCAGCTCTTCTACTGTACTTTAAATGAGACCCTTCCCCTGGCCGGAGAGTCAAACAGAGGCTGTTTGCGAGGTATCAGCACACCCGTACAGGCAGGGGAACATCTCACTCGAGTGCGTGCATGCATGCGTGTGTGTCAGGGGGAGGCCCCTCCAGGTGTGTGAGAAAGGCACTACGAGTGCTGAGGCTAATTTTGTAGCCATCACACCGGTGACAGCACGCGTTACTCAAAGAGCAAAGTTATCCCGTCTTCCAGCCAAAAGCAAGCCAGGGAGAAATGCGAACCTTACAGTCATCTTGCTACTGTCATGTTCTAGAGCAAGAAAATACTACTGGTGATAAAACTACAGATTTAAGACATGTTAAAAAAAAACAAATAAAATAAATTAATAAAAAATTAATTCTTCCTGAGATTTTGGGGTTGATGCTTGAAGACTTGAGGTGTGTGTCTAAATTTCATATCAATAATTTAACCCCTTCAATGCTGGCAGCTGGAAGTTCTTCTCCCCATGGCTCCTGTTGCCGGCAACAGGTGACATTCTGGCCACCACTATTGAAGGGGTTAAGTGAAATGTATCCTACTGTAGCTGTGCATTTCTCGGAGTGCCCAGCATTTGTTGTTGTTGTCCTTGTTGTTGTTGTCCTTGTTGTTTTGTTAATTGTCCTTCAGTCATGACCTCTGGGATAGACAGAGCCATAATAGCATTGCCGGAGCCTCACTGTGCTATTCCACCACTGCAGACCCCCAGCCCAGCCCAGCCCACACTGTGACCCCCCTCTCCTTGCCCCCTACCCCTGCAGAATCGCTTTTCTTGCTGTCACAAGACATGGAGGAAGTGGGCCTCGGACCCAGTCTATATTATATAATATATATCTATATATAACTATATATTAAAGAATTCTCCGAAAATTTCTGGAGGCTGAAATCTCACTGTCCAGAATGCAAAGGAAGAGAAACGTTCTCGAGTAATATTCTTGCAAATAGAATAAGAAAAGAAAAAATGCAGCAAATGGTTGAGGTATATGATGTGATTTCTATTTTTTTGTTGTTGTTGTTTTGTTTTTCTGGTTATTGTTTTTAATAGGGATGTTTGAACCAGTTCAGAAACGAAGCCAAGGCCACATAAAGATAAATCAATCACAACCAATGATTCATTTGAAACTCTACCCAGGTGCATTCTACTTAATTAAAACCAGTTCACACATCCCTTGAATTGTTATTGCTATTATAATTATAATAATTATTATTATTATTTGGGGTATTTTTTTTTGTTTTGTCTATTTTTTTGTTTTGGGTATTTTTGTTTTGTTTTGGGTTTTGGTTTTTTTTGCAACTCTCCACACTAAACTGCGCAATACTGTGGGGGAGAAGCCATTACTAAACTATATGCTGCAGAAGGATGTAGCAAGTAATTAATTCCCAGCAGCCTGCCGGGACATCTGCTAGCAATAATCACTATTGATTTAAAGCTTTATTTAGCCTTTATCTATATCCTAGTAGAGTATAAGGTCTTGCCACATTTTATTGACATTTTTATTAGTTGAGTTTGACTGAGAACCGTTGCTGTTGTTGGGGTTTTTGTTTTGTTTCCCCTCCTCCCCCAATATTAAACTGTGAAATTTATAATGTGTTTAAACTATGGGTGAATCGTAGGCTTTAGTTTGCATGTTCAGCTAATTTGTCTCTATACGATTTTTGTTTGAATCTTTTTATTTTGGGTTTTGTTTTGTTTTGTTTTTTTTTTTTTCCTCTCTCAGGGCTTTTACAAATAACAAAAAAAAAAAGAGAAAAGAAACAAAAAGGATCTTCTGAAATTCTTTTGCCTGAGTTGCAATGGACTCGTTGACATTGAGCGATTCAATCACTACATTGAGCACTTGACTGTGAAAGCGCAAAAAAAAAAGATACAAACTAATAAACAAAGGAAAAAGACAAAAAAAAAAAGAGAGAACTTTGTTTGAGGCTGTCCTGAAACAACTGTCGGGGCTGCGTGACAGTCTGATTCCATTTGCAGAATGAGTCGTCATCTTCTCTCTCCTCTGTGTGTCTCCTTTCTCTCTCCTCTGTCTCTCTCCACGAAGGAAGTTTAATCCTAGTGATTTCATCCCATGCAGGAAACAGTAATAAATGTGTAGAATTCATATTTTTCTAAAGGGAACTTAAACTGCTGCTACGAATTGTGTACAAGACTGGTTTATGCCACATGAACAGAGAATCACACACTTGTTTTGGTACTTTTATTCCTCTTTTTATTCAGTTGTACAGTACTTCCAAATTCGAAATAAAAAGTAAAACTTGTTCTGTATCAAACCATCTAAGCAATAAAATGTTATATTTAAAAATTATAGGTTACAAAATGGACGTGGCTCTTCTTGTGGGTTTGTTGTAACTTGCTTTGAGACGTCTCTGCTAGAGGACAGCGCAGAGCTTCTCTGTGCCGATAGCATCCCAGTTTCTCTTCCTAAGGCTGAACTGAGTTTGAGTTGGGGATGAGCGCAGTGCTTAGAAGATGCACGTTCACTTTGACCCGTTTTCTGGTAGTCAAGACCCTCCTTAAATGGTGCTTTTCTCTTGGTGCAGTTCCTTTATCTAGCAACCAGTAGGAAAGTGCTTCAGTGCTGATATTCCTGCCCAGGCATTAGGTCAGGGTTCTCTTAGCCCCATGATCACAGAAGTGAGCGTCCTTCCAGCTCAGTGTGGTGATTCATGGTGTTACCAGTCATTTTCTGTGTAAAATAAGTAGGTTTCTGCAGCATAGTTTTCGTCTTGCATGAATGCATATGAATGTGAAATCTTCACAATGTATACAAGAGCCACATGCAGGTGTCAGAGAGAAATCCTTGGTTTTAGCTTGTTGGAGTTGCCTTAGCTGCATTTTATACGCTTTCCTACAAATAAAACACATTTCACAGGACGGTGAGCCAAAGATTCATCTGGGTTGTGTGTCCAGCTCTGGAGGCCGGGGAATTGCAGCGAAGCTGAAGCATCTGCGTCTTCCTAAGTCCTGGCATGGTGGTTCTTTCTGGTAGAGAAGTGAACCAGATTCAGAATCAGAGGGACATACCCAGGGAGTAACTGCTGCTTTCCTCCCTCCAGCCTCCTGGACCTTTGTGACTGACGTTACAATTGCCCACAGCACTTTCTCTGGTGGGATCTGGTCCCTCACTACCAATCAGGGACAGCTTAAAAGCAAAGCAGCCAGCCAGCTCTGCCCCAAACCGAGGGTGTTGGATGAAGCAGTGCTTTGTGAGTGGTCTTGGGGTGGACGCAAGGGATGGGAACAGGATTTCTGAGGGAGGAAACCTGCAGAAAATCATTTTCTTGCCTTCCCCCCTCCACTGGCCTGAGAAATCTCCCCTTCTCCTCCGAGACTGATGGGAAACTTCCACCCAAAGCGCTTGCAGACCTGTCATGAGGTGTAAGGATCAAATGGGATGAGTTTACGTGACAAGGAAGTGATGGTGACTGTTCACTTATGAAACAGATGAGTTAGCACTTGGCCATGGCAGGGTATAATCAATACGCTCAGCCCTTTGCTTCTTCTATGCAATTTGGCTGTGATCATTCCCAAGCTGGGAATTTCCCTGCTCTTCTTGCCTTTGGCAGGGTAACATCTTGCAGGCCAGGTGAACTTTGCTCCCTGTTGGCATTTCCCTCTTCCTCCTCCTGCCTCCATGCTGCCCCATGCAGAGCTGGCCTGAAACATCAGGTTAGCAGAGGAATGGGAAGATGGTGGTGTCTCCCTGTACTGTTCCCAACTCGCTGCTTCCTTGCCTCATTCCCTAATGGTTTTCACCCATCTTTTCAAAGGTGAAGCTGCAGGTTAACTCTTGACATGGGTGGAGACAGTGGCACAGCCCCTGTGTTGTGTGTCTGTCTCACAACAGTGCCTCAGGTTTGGAGTCACCCCAATGTATTAAGTTTGGGGAAGACCTAGGTCCTCGCACCAGAAAGGTGTTTATTTCCATAAGTGTGGAGTATGAACCTATGGCCTAAGGGAATGGGCAGGAGAGCTGGTTTGAGATAGGAGGCTTGGGTGAGAATTGGCGGTCCCAAAGCAGGATACAGAGCCCACATGGAGCATCTGTTGCGTTTTTACTGCTACTGAAATGCAAACTGGTAAAGAGAAAGGAATAGAAGTCTTTGGTTTCAATATCCAGCCATCACAGATACCCAGCATTTGAGGGATGGGAGGGCTGCATACCTACACTGAGACCTTCAGGAAGTCTGTATGATGATGCGCTATGACACTATTGACATTAGTGTTTTGTCATGCTGTGTTGCAAAAAAGTCTTTCACAAACAAAGCTTGGTCACGAGTCCACCAGCAAAGGGACAAGTTCACTTGAGACCTTTCTTGCAAACAAGCCTCTGGTTCCAGGAGTCACACCTGCCTGTTTGGTGTTGCTGTAGTTACGAGGGGATTGAAAAGGTCACTTCTGGAAACCCTGGGGCTTGGGACTATCTGCAAAACGGAGGTGCCAGACCCTGGCATGGGATAACCGGCACTTTCTGTGTGTCAAATAGCCTGAGAGGCACCACTCTTACTTATCATCCACTCTGACAGTGCAGGAAAAGGCTGGAGAACACACATCTGGTTGTTTGAGCAGGACATCTCTAACTGCTGGGCTGGGGCAAAACGGGCCCTACCAGCGCTTCCTGCGTGTACCTGAGCAGCCAACAGCAGGAAGGAAAGAGTGAAACCTGAGCAACACCAGTGCCTGCTGGTGGCGTGGTCACTTGAGCTCTCCAGTTTGGGAACCGTGTCAAGTACTTTCCCTTCTGGTTCCTTTCCCCTTGGCCATGAAGGGCAGAGGCTCACTGCACACGTGCCACAACAGCTGAATGGGCAGTAAGGAAGGTGCTGGGTTTTGCTCTCTGGTGTGCTCGAGCAAGGGAACAGACACATTTTGACTCTGAGGCCTTTGGAAACTTCCTTCACGTCAGAAAGGAGCTGAACGTCTCACAAAACCAGCCCAGGGCTTGGGGAAATGCCTCTAAAGTGACAGAGCTTCAGCACAGCCGTGCTCCTGAGCCAGCAGCTCTGCTGAGGGGCACACAGTAACTCTGCATGCAGCCCCTCCAGAGCCTGAAGCGTGTCCTGCAGGTGCAAGGGACGTGCAATCTTGGCCTGTCTCCACACAGCCTTGCTGATGTTGGCCCTGGTCCCTTCAGCTCAGCATTGCGTTGTTGGGTATGCAGATGTATGTGTTTAACCCCTCATCAGCCAAAAGGATCGTTTATACCGGGTAAGCACAAGGTATTTCTCCTGTGGTGTGTGCCCTTGGTCCTGTGGAAAGCAACAGACCCATTCACACTGTGTTGCACACATTTGCCTGACGGAAGGAGGAGAGAAGGATGTGCAAACAGCACAGAGAGGAGTTCTCAGGGGAAGTCATTTGGTGCTTTAGGACCTCTCACCAGCTGCACCTTGTCCAGGGGCAAAGGCTGCAAGTGCATCCCTGTGTGCAAAGAGGCCTCATCAGTGCCTTCACCTGGGCAATGAGGTCTGTGTAAAGGGAGGCAGCGAGGGAAGAGTAGTATAAGGAGGTCAGTGCTGTATTTGTGTGCTGCTGAAGCAGCAGCAATTTCTGTATTGTAACAATATGTTTCTAGAACTGGGTTTTTTTTTTTCAGAAAGTTCTTTCCCACCCTCCCCCCCCCCCCCCCCCAATAATTAAGTGGATTCACACCAGGGACAAAAATGGAGATTGGTCTCTCAGTGATGCAGGCTCCTGGCACATTACTGCATGGAATGGGATGCTTAAAGATACAGGAACATCTACTTTGCTGTTGCTGGCTGTCTCAGGTAAGTGGTGTATTATCTGTGTGCATGTGTTAATGGAGTGCCTGACAGTGGAAAGAGATGATAGATTTCTCTAGGGAAATGAAAACCCTCGGGAGCTAAAGAGCCTTCAAGCCTGTTTCATAAAGACTAGTAAGTGGGAAGAGTTCTCTGGCTCACCAAACCTCAATGTGTAACGTAGAAAACCTTGCCATAGTCCTTGGAGTAGCATAACTGAAAATAGCTTTCTTCTTTCTCTGTGTTTGCTGTTTATTTTTCTTGTGCCAGATTCGTCTCATCTGGCAGGGAAAACTGCCAAGAGTGTATGAGGAAACTGGATGATGGTCATTTGGAATACACTGTTGTGAAAGTGTCTGGACTTCCAGAAGCAAAGGGCTGTGAGGCAGTTTATAAACATCAGTGAACAGGAGACTGTAAGCAAGAGCAGTTTGTTGGGGAAAAGGCTTTTCCTCATGGAAGGCCTGATCTATTTTCCTGCTCCCAGAGGTAGAGGTTAACGCAGTAAAGACCAGTTCTGCTGTGGGCTCACTTCCCATCAGTACGTTTTAGCCTGTAACCGCACAGGGATCATGGCTGAGGTGCTCATACCAAGGGGCAAAGGTTTGAACAGAACGTCAGCCACAGGGGTTGGTGGCTCTACTGCAGAACGTGATGCCTGCAGCTGGGATGGGAAGAGCAGCACAACATAGAAATGGTTCAGGCTGGGAAAGACCGTACATCATCTAGTTCCAGCCTCCCACCAGATCACGTGGCTCAAGGCTCTGTCCAGCTTGGCCTTGAATGCTGCCAGGAATGGAGCATTCACCACTTCCTTGGGCAACCCATTCCAGTGCCTCACCATCCTCTTTGCAGCAAGCATGTAAAAAAAAAGGATCTTCCACAAGTGTGTGCACACAGGACTAGCAGCCCCTGCCCTCAGATGGGGACTGGGCACAGGAGTGAGTTCAGTTGCATATGGGTAACTGAAACAATGGCTTTGTTAACCTTTCCTCCCATCTCCTGTTATCTGATTGTTATAGAGTGACAATGGCTTAGATTTGCAGCTATGCTTGTTGTTCTAAACAAGCAACATCTGATTTCTAATGAATATGCACCCAGAAGAAGTATTTGCATTTCATTTTAGGGTAATGGCCGTGCTAGTTGTGAGATGTAGGCTTGCTTTGACGAGGATGCATTTCTCTGTGCTTACAACTCGAGCTTTTCCATGCAACCTGTGCTGGGGAATGGAAAAGTTGGTAAAACCTGGCTGTAAACAAAACCCATAACCTTTTTCATTGCTCTTTCCTCCGTTTCTACTGAAACACAGCCCTCCTTGGTACACAGGGGTCCCAGGCAGCAGCTGGGGAAAAGGCTGAACACGGGAGGACATGGGCTGAGTGATACTTGTGCATTTGCACACTTTGCCAATCCCTTTCTGGTGGCAGGATACTTAACAACATTTCATCCACTGCCTTTGAGGTACTTATATGACTGAGACTTCACAGGCCTCAAGGTTACACACATCAGGTCCATTGTACTCAGCTGAAGAAAATCAAAGCATTGAGCTGCCTGTGTGTATGCATCAATCTGAAGTCTGCAGCACTGCACAGGGTTTGATTTTTGATGTCCTGTCTAGATGGTTATCTGCCAGTATCTTTTGGAGTTGAAACCACCAGGCATTGTAGTGCAGCTACCTGAAACCCAGCATTAGCACTGCCCTGGTCAGAAAGCTTCCCAGGGCTGTGGGTAAGGGAGAGGAAGGGACTTAGAGTATTGAGCAACCTGTGCATCTCATAGCAATGCACTTTGGCACAGGATACAGAGCCACATACTGCTTTTAATGCATTTGGTTATTGCTTTATGGTGAATGTACCTCTCATAAACAGTTCTGAAATCTTTTCCTGAACCAAAATATTCTCTTTAGCAGCTGTAAAACACCTGCTAATAAATGAAGGTACTTATTTAGAACAATTAAAAAGTGATAGCAGCTCCTCCCAGGGGTCCTGTGGCAGTGTCTTACTGAGCTGCAGCTGAGATATGTTTTGCAGTTTGCCTGCGGGTCCTTGGTGGCCTGTATTTATTATTGCTGCACTGAATCAGTGCCATCTGTTTTGGTGCAGTTCTACAAATTCAGCAAAATGGCAATGACGGAGTGATGGCCCTCAGGGATCCTCACTAAAGGAAAAACTGAGTAAGCACACAGGGTGCTGCACCTAACTGAAGGATCAGGACACCCAGTGAGACACTCTTTGTTAGCAGTGGTAGAACGAGCTCAGTCTCTATGGGACCTAGGGGAAGGTCTTGTCCTGTATGAGCATGGAGTACCACTGAGTGGAGCCAGTGATAGTTCTGGCTGTATGACTGCAACTGATGACTTTCACATGATCCTCATCATGCCTTTCAGCTGGGAGGATGAGTGGCAATAGGATTCTGCAGTAGCCCAGCCTGTCACACTAACACCACATTGGAAAGGAGATGGTCCCTGTGTAGTGTGTTTTTTAAAGCACAGGCTGAATACTGTTTCACACATTTTGTTGGTTTTCTTTCTGAACGGTTACCTTTCCTGTGGTGCCTGACAGCAAGACATGCTGCTTAGTTTTTGGCTTGCCTATAGTAGCAACCAATTAGGATTAGTTGGGCAAAATGTCATTTCCAGCTGTGAGAAATACCTCTGCTCTGTATGAATGGACCACTAGTACCACTAACCAAGCATTAACTAAGTATTAAATAGTGGCTCTACGGAAAATTCAAGATTTCATAGTCAAGTTTGTTAGAGTAGTTGCACTTGCTTCTAATTACAACTTGTTGTTTTGGTGGCAATGTTTGTGATAGTCACCAGAAGCTATTTAAATCCTAGCTCCTCCTTTCCAATGGAAACCCACAATAGGGTATTTTAAGACTTTCCTCCTTTCTGCGTAGAATTCTGCTACAGAAAACAGTTTGCTCTTTCTTTCTGCCTCTTTTGGAAAGTTACTGGCAGGCCTGCCAGCTGAGGCTGGCATCGAGCATGGTCCTGCACACCGCTTGCTTTGCAACACTGTGGATCCAGGCTCCTGTGAGGAAGTAGATACATTTCAGGGTTCTAGATGGACAGGAGTGTTTGATTCATTTTCCATGGAAAAAATACTCCAGCAGAGGACAGGAATGCAGACCTGTTTGTGCCTCAACATAGTCCAGGCTCACATGGAGTTAAAAGTCCCACTTTAATCTAGCTTTAATTACAGGAAATTTTGCTGTGGAGCTCAGGACCAGGAAACCAGATGACAAAGAGGCAGTGTGTATGCAGCCATCACTACTATTGCTCCTTCTGAAATGCCTTAGGCTGGGCCTTTAGATGCCTATAGCCATGATTGTCCTTTTTGGAAACAAACACAGAACACTAGTATTGACAGATTTCCAGAGTTTCAGCTTCACATTGTCAGAGACTTACTTAAAGGCACAGAAAGGTTCAGACTTACTTTGGTGACCAAGATATAGCAAAGAATGATCAAGAAAAGTCAGACATGGCTGCTCTCACTCATCTATGATGCTGCCATTCAAGACTGGACTGAAGCTCTCCTGAGCCCATCCATTACAATGAGCAGCTAACATTGGCTTGGGTGATCCCTCAGCTGGCAGCTTTTGGTATTGCTGGCTATAGAGATCACATCCAGCAAAGCAAACGCAGCAGTGTATTTTATCTTCAGGTAAGTGCTCTAGTCACACATGGGCCACCCATACAGCTTCATTGGAATGAAAATGTACTGCCTCACTCCATGCAGGCCCCGCAGGGAAGGACTGTATCTGTTTTACTAGAACTCTAAATGAAGTTATCTCGAAAATTCCTCTTGCTTGTGCAGCTATGTGCATTTAACTCCTGCTGTGTGGAAGATCCAGCTCTGCAGTTACAGTTTCATTATGTCAATTTAAGTGGTACAGGGAAAACTGAGTTAAGGCAGGACAAACTGTGGTTTCCATGTAAGCTGAACAGACCCAAAGGGATGAGGCAAGGCGTGGATTGTTTTCCCTCACCAGTTAAAAGACTGTAATGTTGTAATGCTGAAATATTACTGCATCTTGGTTAATATAAGTTTATCCTCAAGATTATGAACATGAGGAGACAGAAACAGAGCTTACTGAAGTTAAAAGACTATGGCAACTGCCTTAGATTTCTGAGATTCCATACTGGTCTCTACTCTTTCCATCTTCATCTTTTCAAGGAAAGATGAGGCAGACTTCAAATTTAAAAGTTGGTTTTATGTTCTCTGGGAGATAAAGGTACATCTTCACAGATCTGCTTTTAATTTTTCCTTTTTTATCCACAGAAATGGTTCACAAACACATGGGGTTTTATTTTTAGGCCATTTTTTTTCTTTTGCTGCTGTTAGCTTCCTCCCTTCCCC
>JASSUY010045375.1:0-23043 GCA_032466535.1 Forpus xanthops
AAAATCCAAAACACAGTGCTACACCAGCTACTACTTAAAGGGGAAAAATGACTGCTGCTGCTGAACCCATGACAATACCAAAGTATAGATAGGCACAACAGATACTTAAAACTGGGGAGACTCAGGGCACTTAAGCGTAGTACAGAGATATGACCTTTAAGGTTCTGTAGACCAGGTTTTCAGCTCTTGCCATGTCTCACTGGTTAAAACTGACGGGTATCCTTTTGACAAGTGTTGATATCCTAGGTGGGAAAATACCAACTTACTTGCAGTGGTAGATGAAAATCAGGGGAGATCACTATACCCTGAGAATGGCTGCAAAGTATTTGTTTTTTTTTTCCCAGTTATTTAATGCAGCTGCTTCATTCTGCAGTTTACTTTCCAGATGGACTGAAGGTTTGCTGCATCTAAAGGCTGTGATGTACTGTTCTGGAAGTAAAATAAATTGTCTCAGTGAAACTAGTTCTGGAAGAAAAGATGAAATTTGGCCAGAAATATATGATCTTTAAGGAGAACTTAAAGCTGAGGTCGTACAGTGTGATTACAAATAATAGATAAAGTGTTTCCATTTTCTTCAAACATGCTAAGGTGCTATATAAAGAAAATTTTAACCAGTATTGGTATCTTTTCCAGTTACATCCCCTTCAATCCAAAGTAATGTAATGCCTAACAAAAGTAAATTTACATGTTAAAAGAAAAATCAAAGCCGGGCCATGCTCTGAAGAGCTGAGGAGCACCAGGTAGGAAACCTTTTCCTGAACGTGTTACAGAAAATTCCTGCCTGAATGTTTCAACTTCTCTGCAAGCCCTCGTGAAACCCAGATTAAGTGTGGTGGGAGTTTTAATGGCTTTATATGTTGTGTTTTCTCAAATATATCATCAGCGTTGAGCACGAGTCTGGATGGCAACTGATCCTTTGTGACGGTCATTGAGAGCTTTTGGCGCTAGATGGCAACACGGTGGTTAAGAAAGGGAGAACTGCGAACACCAGTGTTAGGTAAACAATACAGAAATAGTAATTTTGAAACTGGATCTCGGTGCTCTGTAAGCCGAATTAGCTGCAACAGCCATCAGTAATGTCAGTGATGAGGGAGCTTCTCTAAAAAGCGAGTGTTACAGCAGCTTTTCTCAGCAGTCCCACCATCGCTGCGCTGACAGAAGGACGAAACCGTTAAAATGGAAAGCAATTGTCCTTCGGCAGCCTTTTCTGTCAGCTCTAGCTCCGGCGTACGCACCCGTCCGAGCACTCGCGGATCCAAACTCGCTCCCGTCACTCGGTGAGCGTTCCGTCGATGAGCGGTACCGGGCTGCGAGCGACGTCCGTTACGCAGCCATACCCCCCTCCGACTCTGCGTTAATTTCAGCCTAGTCACCTGCTCCGGCACGTCAGAACCGACCCTGGGCAAACGTCCGGTTCGGTCTCCCCTCACAGAGGATGAGAACCCGGGCCGGGCCCATCGGTGCTGGGCCATGCGTTGCTCCTCCTCCCGCCGGGAGCGGGAGGAGACCCCTACACTGAGCCGTCTCGCCCCACCGCCGCCGATCCGCAGGCGGCGGAGACGTCACGATACTTACGCGGAGTCACCCTGCCAATCCGCTTGCCCCAGGGGTCCCGCCCGGGGAAAGGCACGGCGGACCAATCAGCAGCCTCGCCGCGTACTACGTCACCGGCCGAACGCTGCAGGCCGTGGCCAATCAGGGGGCGCCAGGACCCGTCCGCGCTGACGTCACGCACAGGCTGAGGGGTGGGGGGGGCCTGAGGGCGCGTGCGCGCGGGTTTCCGTTACCGCTGGTGCGCGCGCGTGGCAGGCGTGAGGGGAAGCGGGAGGAACGGAGGGGAGAGGGGAGGCGGCAGCGCCGAGGCGCGCGGGATCGGTTTCCCGCTTCGTCTCTCACTGGGAGCGTGAAGCAAAGGCAGCGGCCGCTTTTCTCTTCCCCCGCCTGCGGCGCCGGGGGAGCGGCTCCGCCTGGGCCCGCCAGTGACGCGTGTGGGAGGGCTGAGCGCCGCGCCGGGCCTCGGGCCTTGTAGGCCGCTGTCGGCGTGACTCGGCCGGGCCTGCCCTCCGCGCGCTCAAGATGTCGGCGCAGGCCCAAATGCGCGCCATGCTGGATCAGCTCATGGGCACGTCCCGGGACGGTAAGTGCCCCCTGGCCGGGGATGGGGCGGGGAACAGGGAGACGGGATGAAGCCGCCGAAGCCCCTGAGGTCACGGTGGTACCGGGCAGGTCGGCCGGGTGGCCGTTCGCCGTGATTGGTAGGCCCGGGGCCTGCTCCCCGCCCGCCTAAGCCTGCGGGGCGGGGCCTTCTGAGGCCGTAGGTCAGCGGCGAAGTGGGTGCCTTCGGTGTTGCCGCCCCCTTTGTGCGGGGGAGTTAGACTTCGCCTCCCCCCGCTGAGCTGCCAGCTCCAGCCGTCGTGCAGGCTGCGGGAGACCGCGCTGCTGTTTCGGCTGCGGCGTAAGCTCGGATCCCCTCGATGCCCAGGGCTTGTTGTGAAACTGCGCCGCTGAAGGTGCGCGCGCTGAGCTTTCCCGCGCAGCTTCCGCTGAGACAGCCAGCAGTTTGCTAGATTGAGGTTATAGGGGAGCAAGCCAGAACCCTCGCTCCAAACCAACACCCGCTTCAGTAGCGCAGGATTTGGGGGTGGATTTTTTTTTGGTGGTGTTACAGTTTTGTATAAAGTCTGACCCAAACTACGGTTTCAGTTAGCAGGTGGGTATGGCTGTTGCTTTCTGAAAGAAAGAGTGAAGTTAACCTGAGTATACTAAGTCTTTTAAAAACAAACGAGCCCCAAACAGCTAATTAAAAGCTTAGCGTTTAGAGGCAGTAATCCCAAGAGGGACATATTACATGTCGAGTCAGGTTTGGGATCGCTGGGGTCACATAGTATACTGACTATTATCACTGTGTAAAGCTTCTCAGAATTCTTGTCAGGGTGTGTGGCGGTTGACATGTAAGTTTGAACTGACAGTCTCCCATAAATCCACATAGCTTGGGGGCGGCTAAAAAAGGCCAGTTCCCGTTATGCTGTGTAGTGTTTTATGTATAAACAAGAGTATACTGCACCGGAGGATAGACAGCAATTGGGGGTTATTCGATGCTCGTTGTACTCTCTCTTGCAGATCTGTTACATGTTTGTTGAGGTTTTGTGCTGAATTAATGGTTACCTGTTTTCCCATGCACCAAATAGAATGTATGAGCTACATCTTGTATGGCTGTATCTTGTATTGTGCCAGTCATCTGTTGGTGCTGGGGTAATGTGATCTTACAGCTTTTGTTGATTTTTTTTTTTTTTATATAATCTAGTTATATTTTTCTAAAATACTAGTTTTCACTTACCTGGTGTATCGGTAGTGCCTTCTGCTGAGTGCCTGTAGTTGCTTTTAAACAATGGCATGATAATCTCTTTGGAAAACTATTGTTCTTGTAAGATTGCCTTCCCAAGCAAGGCTGGTTAGTGAGTAGTCATCCTACAGGACCTGATTTAGGGTGGTTTAGACTTGCCTCAGAAGATTTTTGAATGCTTCCTGTTGTGGCTGCATGTGTCCAAGTGCTTGGCAAAGTATACTTATGAAACTCAAGTCTTCCCCGTGTTGGCACTTAGATTGCTGTCTCAGGGCTACCTAAGACTACACAGAAAGCTTAAAGTGGGGAGCTGTGTGACTCTTTCCATTTATGAATGTGTTTTCTATTCATTGGTATGATTTACCTGTGATAGCTGCTTTAAAATGCTGAGTGACTAAGATCTAAACCAAGAAAAGCCATTTCAGGCTATATTTCCTTTAGCTTTGTGAAAAAGCAGTTATTTTATTGAGAATTGTATTCCCCCGTCCCACTGCCCTGTATGTAATTCCCAAACCACATCTGCTGAGCAGTTTAAAATCTAACTGGTTAGAGGCAGCATTTAAATGAAATGGGCAGAATGGGGAAGGATAAGGAGGAAAGCCTGCTTGCAAAACAGGCTTCCATTACTGGATTAAGTGAGGAACTGAAGATCTCAGTGTAACACAATTCTAGGTTTTGTTTTAAATTCAGTGGAGTATTATTTAAACCAAAGTATGCACAGGGATTGAAAGTCATCCTTTTTCTGCAAAGCTGCTGCTTATTAAATTCAAGGCCAGGCTCAAGGTCATAGAAATACTGCTAACCATGAGAGTAGTAGGGTTTAGAATCATGTGGGGTTTTTATGTTCTTATCACCTTTGACAAATACTGTTTCTAGTAATATGTAAATGGCAGATTTTCATTAGAACGTGCAGTTTTTCTCACTTCTTTGTAGAGTGTAGGTCTCACTTTGCTACTTGTCCCCATTACCTTTGGTTGATGTTTGTGGCTTATGTTGTTCAGAATTACCAAAGCACTTTTTAATTTCTTGATTAGCTGAGCTTTATAGTTCAGGGGTTTTGTTTTGGCTGTTGTGAGGTTTGGGGGTTGTTTTTCCCTTTTGCTTTTGTCGGTTGTTCCACTTTGTTGAAGAGGCTAAAGTGCAAGTTTAAAATTCTTCCTTTAATGAGAAGAGACAGATAAAATACTTAATCTATTCAGTGGGTATAGAATGAACTCAATTCAAAGCCGATGGTAGTGGCTTGATATGTAGTTTATATTACTTTTTAGCGTATTGTATCATTTGTAGAAAAAGGGAACATCCTGTTTGGAGAATGTTCCACAATTTGATGCTCAAACATGGTTTTAGGAGATGAGCTGTAGACTATAATTTGTGGAGATTTGCACACAGTCATTGTAACTGGTGTCCCTGGGGCCAGAATGGAGAAGCTTGGAGGATGAAACTATTAAATGTTTTTATGGATTTGCTGTTAAGCTCTGAGAACACCTAGAAAGCATAGTTCTGTATTGGCCAAATTGATTCACAAAATACCCACTGAGCTGTAAGAATGTTTCTGAAAAACTATGTTACTAAAGAACCTTCTTATTTCAAACAGGATTGTCCAATGTGTGGCTCTCTAGAACTAGATATATTGTTCCAGGCCTGCCCCTTGCCCTTCCCCTGTTCTTGCAGGCAGGGAGATCTGAGAGCTTTGTGACTTTGGCAGCCCGCTTCCTCCCTTATCTGAATTTTGGCAGTGGGATGATGCACTTTTCGTCACACAGCATCACTCAGTATGTAATGAACTGCTGCCTAGTACCTGCCAGGATGTGAGGTTTAGGCAGTGCTGTGCTGCACCATGCTTGCCTTTGCTCATGTGACAGGCACCTGACAGGCAAGTGAAACAGATGCTCTTCTGGAGTTTCCAGTGAGTTTCAGTTCTTGGGCTTCACAGAATTACAGAATGATTTGGGTTGGAAAGGACTTTAAAATCATCTAGTTCCAATGCCTGCCATGGGCAGGGAGACCTCACACGAGACCATGTCACTCAAGGCTCTGTCCAACCTGGCCTTGGACACTGGCAGGATGAAGCGTTTACCATTTCTGTGATAATTCATCTGTGATATCTAAAAAGCAGTTGCATTGTTAATACAATGAAATCATTCTACAAATGGCATGTATGGTTCTCTTTCACACCTGGGAAAGCACACTATTTAAAAACAAGTGTGTTTTAAAATTCCTTATAGTCCTAACTTCAACTTCTCTTGCACGCTTTTCTGACAAGAATTGGGAAACTGGATTGGAGGATTGGATGTGGGCCATGCCAAAATGTTGTTGTTTTTTGTTTGTTTGTTGTTTTTTTTTGTGTGTGTGTGGTTTTTGTTGTTGTTTCTGCTTGGTTGGTTGGTTTTTTGTGTGTTTTTTTGTGGGTTTTTTTTTTTTTTTGTGTGTGTGTGTGTTTTGTGTTTTTTTTGGGTTTTTTTTTTTTTTTCTTGTAAAAAGTGTCTTAGATGTTGATGTTAGTAAAAAGCTGGACTAATTTAATATAGTCATGACTGCAGGTTAAAACAATCTTCTCTGAAGTATGTCCTTCCCTACTGATGTACTAAGAACCTGGCATACTTAACTGGAGAGGCTTAAATATAAACCACTAAATACAGAGTGTGGGTTTCCCAAATACTGAGAAATAAAGAGTGCTGAAGACCAGGTGCTAATCTTTTGAAGTTACATAAGAATGTTTTTTTTACGTTGTTTTTTCTTTTTTTTTTTTTTTTTTTTTACTGTTGGCAGTTAAACTAAAGGGCTTTTTATTACGTATGTCAATAGCTAAAAGGTTAGTTCAAGTTGAATTTATTCTTGATGACCAGAGCTGCGTGAAGTTGTCATTTGGAAGTATTAGAAATAAGCTGATAGGAAAGTGTGATGATTTTTTTTTTTTTGTAGTACTATTTTTCAAGTGTAAAATTGATTGAACTTTTTTTTAATAATTTTTAGGCAAACCCTTTTTTTACAATCCCTGTCTCTAGAAAGCAGGTGACCCTTATGAATGTCATCTTAATCGTTTTTAAGTAAATTGATTAATTTGCAAATGGAGTGAAAGGGTAACTATTTATATTAGTACCCCTGGAAATTTTTTTTTTTTTCCAGAATATAACTATTTAGCAAAGATTGACCAATTTTCCTTAAAAGGCCTGATTGTAGAAATTTTATTTTATCTTAAATCAGCTTACGTTGCTCAACTGGCTTGTTTTCTGCCAGGTCAGTTACCTGCTTGCCTTGCAGTGTGCTAGAGTTGGTGTGATAGTGTTTAGAAGCTAAGGGTGGAGCAGCATCATTACTCCTGACTGTAGTGCAGATACAGAGCAAATCTGAATGTTCCCAGAACCACATCTTGAAACTGCTGGACTTCACTGTTGCAAAGAAATGTGGTGGTGGTTTTTTTTTTTTTTTTTTCTAGCAATTGCCACTACATCAAAATTAGGTTATAGTCTAGAAATATGAAACAAAGTTACTTAAATTATTCTTAAGAGACAGGTAAATTTGTGCATGCTTCTGGGCTTACAGGTGGTCATGAAAATGTTCTCCCATGCATCCTAACAAATTTATTTTATATAATTGTTGGAAACATTTTTAGATGTATAGAACCTATATGTATGTGGTGCCAATTAGCAACTTTTGCTTCATCTGCTAAGTTTTTGACTGAACTACTCACTGTGCTTGGAGTCTTTAACTCCATTCTAAATTACTTTCTTCTGGCATTGAAACTTAAAATATCCTTTTTGCGTCTATTCACATCTAAATAATTTTTTTCTGTTTTACAGTAGCCACTTAAGTTACCCTTAGTAATGGTTACTAACCTGTGATTTCTCTGTCCTCCTTGTTTGGGAGGAGTTGAAGTGACACCCATGTGTTTATCTTAGTCACCCGGCATTTGGTGACATGCTTTTTATGGTAACGGAGGTGCTGTCTATGACTTGTAACCCATTTTTTAATCATTTCCATGGGGCAAACCTGTGTACTTTAGGATGGTTGGTATGTTGATGTTAGTATTATGAGGGTACATAGATTTTTGTTTTCCACTTTGCTTTATGCTCTATAAAGGTGGAAAGTAGTATGTGCCTTTGAAGTTTCAGCATATTGTCAGTTACTGGAGGACTGATAGCCATTTGGGTAGCTTCAGGCTGAGAGCCAGGTTAGGCAATCAAGAGCCTTCTCTGAGAGCTCTCCTTTAAAGTAAGGATCAGAAGCAAAGGAAAGGCAGGAAAAAAAGTATCTTATATACACAGGTATTTGCAAAACCTATCCAGAATGTTGAATTGGTACCAACTCAGAAATCTGAAAGTAGTAGCAACACATGAACTTCATTAAAATATTCTTCATTTGTCTTATCAATTGTGACTAGAAGGCATTAAGAGCAACAATCATTTGTAGTGAATTGTATTTACTGGCTTCATTATAAAGTTCTGGAACTTTATCTTTTAAAAATTAGGGACTTGAGGATTTTTTTTTGGTCTGGATATGGGACACCATATGAAATGACACTTGTGTAGAAGCAAATTGACTTTTTCATATTCATATCTCATAAAAAAAGATTCCCATGCTGGTTCCACTTGTAAGATATTAGCTAAAAATGTATTTGTTATATTCTAAATTTGCAAGTATTAATTTAGTCATGATGTAAACCAGAAGCAATTTGCTTAGTAATAAATTATTCTAAAGGTGTTACGGTGAAGATGTGTCCAGGGTTAGTGGCAAGAACATCACAACTGCCTGTTCAGTGTGTAGCAGGAGCAGGATGTTCTGTGACTGCATAAGCCACAGTTAAATAATGATGCTAAATGCTTGGTATACTGGGCTTGTTTTGCTGATGAAATTTGATATGCAGTCTAACCTGATAATCCACCCAGTAAGTAGCTCTCTGTGAGTGAAGCTTTCAGAATCCCTTCCCGGGGTGTTGAGACTCATGCCTCTTGGAAAGCTACCATGTTTGGTTTATGTAGCTTAATGCAGGAGGTCAGAAGCATGAAAATGCACATCATTGTCTTTGTATGAATTGTACCACTAGTTTGTGATTAAAGGTTATAGTTGGTTTAAAAAGGGTAACTCTCACCAATGCATTGAGATTGCGGTCGATAGTGTTATTAGAATAAATCAGAGTAGAAAGAGATGCTGAATAAAGTAAATCATTGTTACAAGCATGTTATAATGGTAGGCATTTTTGATGCATAAGTGTTTGTTCCTCTCATTTGTAATTAAAATGATGCTGAACAAGAATGACATTGTGGGGGCTGTTAACAGGTTAGACTTCAGAGTTCAAAGTGAATTGGATAGTACAAGCACACATTGTTATCTTAACCTCTGGGTGTGCCTTAATTGGCAGTCTGCATTCATCTGCAATATTGATGTTGCTTTTGTAGTCAACATATTTAATACAAATGTCCTTTAGAAAGTTTACTTTGCTGCCCTAACTTCTTTAACAAAGTATATGAGATGTGCAAGTGTAGAAATTTCTTTGATGTTGGCTTATTTTCTGCAATTGTTTCAATTCTGTTTCAAAGTTTTCCATTCATCTGGAAAGCAGTCACTCACAGAAATGTGGTTTAGGCCAGGTACATAAAGTAAAACTGAAGCAGCTACTTCTTGAAAAAAATCAAAACAATCTTTTATGTATCATAAATTTTATCAATCATATGATTTTTTTATTTTATTTTGTTTTTTTTTTAATGGACAGAATGTAGTTGGAAACACAGGGATGGCTGGAGCAGTAGATGCTGACTCCTGTAATGCCCTGGTAAATTATTTTGATTTCTTTAATGAGCGTGAGTCCTAAAGACCAAGTAGTCAAATATTCTGCTATTCTTCAGAGGCAGGGTTAAATAGTTGCTATTCTGAGCTAATTTAATTATTTACCTATAAAAATAGGACTTGTAATAAGGTCTGGAAATATCGGTGTTAGTGTCCCCTTTTTAAACATTTTAGGATCCTTCTAAAATTTAGATGACTGCAGCTACTTGGTACCTATATATTATTTTCTTCCTACATAATATGTAATGAATTATTATTTTTTATCACTGTTTAGCATTCACTTGACCATATAAATAGTACAACAACCTACGTACAGTTTGACAAAGAGAAGTGCTGTCTGACATACAGCTGAAGTCATTGGCTTAAACCCACTTTTGTTCACATTGTTTTAATTTCTAGAAGGTATCTGCAAAAGCCTCTTTTGCTACAGGCTGAATGTCAGTTGTATAGTTGATCCATAGACTTTCATCTGCCCTCCCTCCTCAGCACTACCTATGTATATCTCAGGTCATCATCTTTTTCAAGATGGTTCATTTGTGGGTCAGCAGCCGAATGCATCTTCTGTCTTTGCTGATGGGTCTGCACTGTTCAGGGGTATTGAAGCTCACAAAACTCATGAAGAAATAAAAGCAATTTCAGACTCGGGAATGAGCTGCCAGATGCACACAAGATTCAGTCATAATATATGACACCTTTTCTTTTTAATAAACCTTTTCGACTGAGACAACATAGATTAGAAAGAAATGCAAATGTGTGAAACTGCTTTTCATAGGAAGGAAAAGGTGAATATCTCACTAAAGGCATAGCGCAGCAAGAATAAATGTTTAAAATGTAAATGTGGAATGTGATCTTGAGGCTGTCATTGATGGGTTGCTGCTACTTCCCCCCTCCATATTGCCTTATCTCAGTTTAGTAATTGTGATTATCATGTTAACCGCTTAGATTTATAAAGACTATTGCAGCGTGTCAGTTCCTAGTTGTGGTAGGGGTGTGGAAGAAGCTAAGTCTAGGTGTTGAGGTAACATCTGGGTAAATACTACTTGCCAACTTTATGTCAAGAGCGATGAGTCTTTCAGCAATTATCTGGTCTTGGTAACTCCTTGACTCCTAAGAGCTTAGTGATGTTAGCCCATTAGCTGTATTCTTTCAAATACTTTTCTTCATTTTGTTCATGTGTCTTTATATGGAAGAATCTTTACAGTCAACATGTATTTCTAGATGCTGTGTTAAAATTGCTGGCAGAGTCTATTATTCTATACAAACTGAACAATCTGGCCCCTTGTTTTATTTATAAAGGTTCAATGTATCTTTGCCTGCCTACATCAATCTGCAAGGGAGTGTCAGAAAGGCCCCGCATTCGCCGAGCCGTGAGTTATCAATAACTTTTCAGATGTGTTAATGAATGTGGAACAAACGCAGTTATGTGTTTTAAAAAAATATGGATCCACCTCCTAAAAACTAACGAAACAAAAGGCAAAACTCTTTACTGCAGTAGCAGGCATGATTATAAAGGGATTGGTTTAAATATTTTTGTAGTATAACTAAGCCACAAAGTTGCCCTCTAGAAAACCTATTGCTGAACTGCTTTGAAGCTGTCTTTAGTGTGTGGATTGCAGGTTTTAACTGTTGTATCCTGCAGGCAAATTATGTATGTGGTGTCCTTGGAAACTTCACTTTGCTTAATAATATGAAACTTGTCCAATCTGAAAATGGTATGTATTATCATCCTATGCATAGAACTGACATTTAAAAATCTGATTACATAAGAAGAAAGGCTTGACTAATAGGTTTTTTTTAAAATTCCCCTCTGTTGTAGTTACCTCAGTGATGAATGTGGCTTCTTGAATTAATAGATTCAAAATTCTCAGTGTTTGAGGTCATGAAGCCATAGAAACTCCCCAACTTTAACTGCAAAATGCCTCTACAGTCTTTAAAATACTTGATGAAATGGAAAAGGCTGCTATCGGAACTCCATTCTGTGTGGTTTTTTTGTTTTGTTTTTTTTTTGTGGGTTTTTTTTTTTTTTTTTCCTTTTTTCCCCAGCAGCCCTCCTTGCTTCAGTAATTCACCAGTAGGTTTTCAGTGATTAGAGATCTTAACAAGTTATGCTTTTAAAAATAATAAATAGATACATCCTGGAAGAGCTTAAGGTGTTCTGTCATGCCTGTGTCTTAACAACAGAGCTATAGTGGTGATCTCTTTTAAATCTCAAATAGTGACAATTATGCTATGACTTGAAGGAAAACATATTCCTACCCTCATCCCCAGAATACCAGCTAGTTACTTTGTTCTGAAGACTTCAGGTCTCGCTCCAAGATGGGATTATTTAAACTTGCACTTGGACCTCAGTCTCTGGACAGGTTGATGCTTCTGCTGATGCAGGAACTACAACCTGCCATTATGAAGATACAACTGAGATGTTCCCAGCCCAGCAAACACCATGTAAAAAAGAAACAAAGAAAAAAAAAAAAAAAGGCTTATGATATGGAGATATGCAAATATGTGTAAAATAATTTTGCATATAGGTTATGCTCATATGTTTGACGGTTTTTTTCAGGTTTGTAAGCATGTAAAATAATTCTTCTGCCAACTCTTTATGCTACTCCCGTCAGAAGTAAGAGGGTGCATTGCATCCAAGAGCAAAATCATAAAATGAGTATCAGGTGGGATGCGATGAAGACTCAATGTATATAATTTTGTGTTTAATGAGGTTTCTTTTATATGCCAATTGTTGCATAAGTATACACCACTATTTTATGCAAAATCTGAGTTGAACGTTCTATAGCTCATTTAACAAATGCTGTTATAGCAAAGTGTTTTTAAGCTAATTCTGTCTGTCTTGTTTCAAGCACTTTTCACACTGCATTTTTGAAGGGGAAGTGTGAGAGGACTTTAAAACAGCATTATAGAGCATTAAACTGCACATTTGTGGTTTTGGTGTTATTTGGCAAAGAAGCATACAGTGTTTTTAAGTTCAGTTTCCATAGACCTTCCGTATGTGGCAGGGCAGTGTTAACGCTTTGCATGTAATCTGCAGAACATGTCTGGCTCCTCCAGATTTCTAACCTGGAACATGTTAATTTCTATATTGCAGGTGACACGACCCGTCAGCGAATTAAATTCAATGATGACAGAGTGTGCAAGAGCCACCTTCTCAACTGCTGCCCTCATGATGTGCTGTCTGGAACTGTATGTAGCTAAATCTTATGGGGGTTTTAGACAAGAATGGAGAAATTGATTTATACTTGTTCTTTGTAATATCTATTTTAATTTCATCATTTTCAGCAAGTATGTAGTGCTCTCTGGTGGTTCAGAGGGACTTTTACAAACAACTAATTTATGGGTTATGAAGTTGATTTTTGGAAGTTTCCTGTTCTGCATTTCTGTTACTATTTACAAATTCAGCATTGTTTGCTATAACTAAAAAAAAAAATCTAAATAGAGTAATGTTACGTACATGAATTTTGCATGATTTTAAGCTGGTACAGCTGCGACTAGTAGAAAAAAGGAAATACAATTTATGCATAAATTCTGAATTTATTTTCTTAAAACTTGATATTGTAGTGAGATGGTATTCTACACAAATACTTGTGTAGGGAAGAGAGGTGATATTTCTTTCTTCGGAAATATTTTAGTGAAAATAGTTGAAAGTTCAGATAACTGAATTTCTAGAAGCTGAGATACATTTAACATGACAGTGACACGTACAATATCCAGTTACTGTGCCATTTTCACAAATTCTGAGGCAATTTAAAAATCTCCGTTTATGCCATATTAGTAACTTGTTTCGCTTGCGGTTTTGTGTACTCTGTAGTAAAGGTTCCTGTGCCTGACTGTAGGAAACAAGGGGCTTCGACACATGCCACTAGCGTTATCAGTATGCCTGTGCTTTACCTTGCTTATTCTTTGTGAAAGGCAAGTGAGTTACAGCGCATTGATTATGTAACCTGATGTTCTGTAATATTAGAATATCTAGCGGTAGGGAGCTGAGTATGATTATTTGCAGAGTCTCAGGTGCCTGGCAGTCTTAATGCTGCGCTTTTGCAGCCTTTCTTATTCATGTTGGCATGTTTTCTTACCCTGTAGCAGTACTGGAAAAACTCTATTAAGAATTATTTGAAGCATTATTTGTTCTCTGTGCTGTTATCATTCCAAATGGCTAACTGGACTGGAGCCTTTAACAAAGTACAGAATTAAATTCATTTGCAAAATATAGAACTGAAATATGTAGACATAACTGATTTACTTGTCAACTGGCCTCTTAATGTTTTCCTAGTAGCTGTAATTTTAGCTGTGATTTTAAATTACACTAGCATCTTTGATTGATCAAAGGGCTTCAAACTTGCATGCGCACACTAATTTTTTTTTTTTGTTTAGTAACTTCGGTACTTGTACTGACAGATCAATAGTTGCAGTCCATACTTCCTTCTTGTGAGTTCCTGCAAACATAGGCACAACTGTAATTGCTGAGACGTACAGGAAGAAGTGGCAAAATAGTAGAACCAAACAAGGGAACTTAGCATTTATCTTATTAAAAAAGGCAATAGAATAGAAAAGGTCCACTTGTTGAGCTTCTGCGTAAGTCTTGCAGCTTCCTAAGCTTTTTTTCCTGTCTTTAAAAACTCCCTTTTTCTTTTGTATCACAAAATTCTTTCATACCACAAAAATCAGATGTCTTGAAGTTACTGTGCATTTGGCATGTACTGTTTAAGCACTTGTTCAGATGCATAAGTCAGTGGTTTTAAGAGTTTGTTCATTCATTCTAAGTTCTGAATTTTATCATGAGAGATTAATAATACTTTGTAAGCCCTGGCTACTGGAACACAGTAATTTACCACTTAAAGTTAGCAATCTTTTTTATTTTTTTTTTTTTTTTTTTGTCTTAAAGAGTTAACACTCAGTCTAGGGTATTTTTTTTAATCCGTAATGGTTGCTAATGATCAGGCCTGTGGGGTTTTTGTTGTTGCATTGGTTTGGGGTTTTTTTGTCCTTCCTCAAACCATGGTTTGTGAGTTATTTTATCAGCATTACAAAAACATTTGCTTATATTTATTTATGAGATTAGGGCTAAAGCAGCATACATAGGGGTCGAGTGACTCCTGTAATGGTGTGAATCTCTGCAGCTGCATTCTTTGGATGCAAGCCCTGTGCTGTCTTCAGGAGGTTTTCCAAGATGTGTAAGAATGCGTTTTCTGTATCACTGTACATTTCTGAATTAATAGTTCCGTACTAATGAAAACTAGAAGTTGGGGGAAGATTTAAAGCAAATACACTTAATAAGGTTAAAAGTAGTTATGTCTTGAATATTTATAGTATCTTTGAAGAGCCCAAGCAGTTCTGCAGCAGTCTGACTTCCTTGTTAGCTTGATTTTGCTTCCCTGTTGAAAAAACTTCATCAATACTGTTTGTGGTCTTGCAAGCCATGGTTGAGAAACTCCTTTCAGCTCAGTGGATTAACTTTATATTTGTATTTATGGGTATTTATTGAGGAGCATTGTTTCTTGCATTTTATTTATACAGATCTCAAAAGTATGGTATGCTCCGTCCTGCAGTTTATAGTATCTTTAGGAACTCATGAACTCATTGCACTCGATTCGTCAGGACTCTTGCTGACTAAAACCGTATTGATTGAGACCTTGGTTTAGCAATATACTTTAATACATGATTAACTTTAAGCTTATTAAGGGTGGAATTCAGCTGCAGATGGACATCTAAATTTAGGTTTCATCTGAAGCAGCTCATTGTTGAACCTTGCTCTGGAGTTAGAAGGGATATAGGCAGTGGAGCCTAGGGAAAGAATCAGTTCACTTGCTACTGGGTATCCCTCTCAAGGTGGGCTGAATCTATTTAGACTCACTGATTGTACTATTGAAAACTCCTTTTACTGTAAAAGAGAACTTCAGTTAGTCCACGCATCTGCAGATAGGTGTTAGCAAGGTGTTTTAATCTGGATTCGATTTCTTTGCCAGTAGTCCTGTTCACTCTGGAACTGTTTGCATGCTTAAAACTTAGGTGTGCCAGTGTGATCATTTGCTATAGTGTTGTAAAAAAGCATTCTTCTTCAAGTCACCAGCTTTTCATTTCAGGAGTGCTTTGATCGTGAGAACTCCCTTAGCTTTGCAAATCAAATTAAATTAGTCTTGCATAAACTACATCAATTTGTAGCCCAGTGGTGATGAATTGTAAAGTGCTCATGTCTGCCTCTTGAAAATGTAATCTTGATTTCTTTGATTAGTGCCAGGAAAGTAAACTGATTGTGCCATGTTCCATCTAGTGGGTTTAATTTATCTAGATTTATCAATGGTAATGGATTATATAATCAGACTATAAATCCAAGTACTATGTAAATACTGAAACATTTTAAGGTAAGAGTGCTGCTAGCTTTGTCTTTCAGTGAAGACCTATTCTAAGGAATTAAGTATTTCAAAGCAAGTATGGTTAAAGAGATAAATGTATTTAAAGCATTATATTTCTGAAGATACCTGGAATTTTCAGTGATTGCTAAGGACTTCAGTAACTAATAGTTTCTGCCTCTTTTAGCTCAGCATTTATTTCCTGCTAGTGAAGTCGAAGTTATGAAAAGTTAACCCTGTTAGTGGAGCCAGAGGACTTAAATCATGCACTATTACATCATTCTAAAGGCTTCCCTTCTGAACATGAGTTGCCTACAAGGACAAGCTTTATCACAAATCTAGAAATCTGTTAAAAGAAAATGGTTAGTGCAGATGAAAAGTGAGTTCCATAATAAGGAAGATCTCAGCAAGGAGTCTATCTGCAGCTTCTTTTTATCAGTAGCTAGGGTGTTCATATGCAGACACCAATAGTTGCCTTGACAGTTGGATAAAGGGAAAGAGATCCTGTTCCTTCAATACAAATTTTTCAGTAATGTCAGATTTTCACAAACAAACAAAATCCTTCTCTTGCTGAATATGAACTGCTTTGGTATGGGTATCATTATAGCTAGAAAGAATTTTCTGTGTAAACACTGCCCCGAGTATCTTCTTTCAAGACCTATCAAAAATGCATGCTGGTTTTAGAAGCGTTGGTAGTATGTGCTACTATGTCACACTTGGCTCAGTGTCAGTCCTCTGTGTTTTAATTTAAGTAGCTTTGGCTTTTCTATGCTCTTTTGGCGCTCCATGTAGGGTGCCTTCAGTAATGTGATCTCTGATGTCAAAGCAATGCGTAGTCGTTGTGAAAGTGACAGAATGTTCAGAAATTTTGCTGTAGACAGCTCAAGACCTGAAGGGAAAGCTTTCTTAATTTGATGTTCCAGAGACAGCATCACATCAGAGTTTAGTCTCTAATTCAGTTATTAGTGTCAGCTATTCCAAGTGTACATCTGTTTTTCAGAAAACTCTTCAGATTCTCTGTTGCCCAAGTCCTTGGCCAGCTCTTCCTTGTCTGGCCGTATTTAACTCATGTGATTCTCTCTCTTTTTTTTTTTTTTTTTCCCTTCCTTCTTTATTTTTCTGGTACCTGATTTGATTGTTTTTAAAGTAAATATATGTAATCAGTAGTTCTGTATAAATACCACTGGCATTTTATCAGTTTTGTGGATGGAATGAGAAAAGCAGTCGCTAGAACATTTCACTATGAGGTTGTTTAGCATGAAAGACCAGTTATCTAAACTTCATCTCTAGGAAATCAAGTCACTTTAATTGCACATCTAATACTGAAGAAAAAACTACAGAAAATGGTTAGCAAGCTGTTAATGCATAGAGCTGAGCAATAGCAAAAGGACTCCTGATACCATGTTTTGTGTGTGGTACCTAGGCAATTTTCTAGACTAATCTTCTGTAATAGCTTTCACTTGTAAGAAGGATTCTCTGAATACATAGGCTTTTTTCCTGGTTTTAATATTTGATAAAAGTGCAGTAACTACAAAAAACCCAAAGCATGGCTTCACATATTCAATGAACTTTAGTTATGTCTAGCCTGAGGACTTGGGTGTTCTCATCCTTCTGTATTTGCTTTACTCATCAGATTCCTCTGTAAATCACTTCAGTGTAAGTCCATCTGAAAGTTAGTGTATCAACAGTGGAAGCCAGTTTATGTGCATTCTTCTTCATTAGTAGCTCAGTATCTGAACGTTAGCCTCCCTCATAACCATCTTCTTTTTTAGATGATTGATCTTTAAATGACTGACTGCACATTTGTTCTTTACCTCTGGGGGAAGGTGTGTCTTGGGACCAAATCGCAAGGTGAACACAGAAAATTAAAATAATCATAGAACAGTTAGGGTTGGAAAGGACCATAAGATCATCTAGGTCCAATCCCCCTCTTCTGTCCATTTCTATCCACTCTCCCTCCTCTTTGCAGCTAGCCATGTGAGCCAAATTATAACACTAACTGCTCTGTGGTTAAGGTCATTAGCAATCTCGATCCAGCATATACTTTTGACAGTAATAAATCATCACTAGGATGAATTATCTGCCTAATATTGCATAACTGACACTGGCAGATGTGCTTTTTACCCTGGTGTTGCATATTACTTGCAAAGTATTCTGAGAGTTTTAGATTTATGTTTGTTTGGTTTGTAAATATCTCTCTACATTGGGGTTTGCTAATAGAACTTTAAAAAAGAAATTTAGTAGTAATATAAGACTAGTACAGGCTGTGTTAAGGAGCAGTTCCATCACCAATATTTTTTTTTAGCAGCAAACCTAACGAATCTTTTTCTCTTGTTTGTGCTTGCTGCCTGTCTGGTATGGCACTTATTTGTAAGGCTGCACTCTGTTGGATCGAAGAGCGGAAGGAAAGTAAAGATTTCCTGCCTTCTGATTGGGACATCTGACAAAAGAAATCCTCCATAACTCCCCTTTTCATTCCCCCAAATTGCTACTAATATTACTGAAGTTATTCAAGAGTTTCTGAAGTGGCGTCTTGATACTGTAAGAGATCCTAGCTGCTGAAGTCCACTCCTACATTTCTCCCTTACAGCTTGTCAGCATGTTGTTTGTGTAGCTGTCTGACAAGTTGGACAAAGGTACACTGCTGAAAAATTGCCTCTGGTTTTAGTTCGCTAAGGTAACATTTTACGTTGTTAGTACCCAGACTGTGTTCCAACTGTACAGGTTAATTGCTTGCACAGGGTAGCATAGTACAGTGAGAAAGGGAGGGTAGATAAGCTTTCAGTAGTAATACTGGCTCAGAGTAATTACCACCCTTTCAGGCTATGGAGGTACAAGTCCCAGTTAAAAGAAATTGGAAAATGCACTGTCTTGAGGGCAAATCCAGCCTGAACAGAGGGAAAAGCAGCATAATGTATATGTAAAGTAGATGGTGTTTTGTGGTAGTCATGTGAATTCTGTTCTTTTTAAAGTCTGATGTAAGATTATTTAATGCATTTATTCAAAGTATATGTAGATTACATAGTAAACTAGAGTTTTTCTAATGCTATGGTGGATATGTTTCAGGCTTTTTGGCATTGTATTTAGGCCTACAAAGTATGTTGCTAGCCTTACCTAAGCATTTAGAACTGGAGTGCCTCACTTAAAGCAGGATTGACCTTGATTTTTTTATGGTTTAACCTTCAATATCTTATTAGTGCAAGTGATGAGCCAGCATAAAGACAAACTTCCCACAATTTTAAGAGGATTTTTTAGTGTCTAACTTTCAGATAATTTAAGAATGTTCTTTCACATAGCTATCCTAGTGTCAAAGTACTTTCCTGAAAGAATGGTACTGTTTAAATAATGTCAGCATCTAATGACTTGGAAATAGACATGTAATACATTGCTCAGCTTCAAGGGTTTTGTGGATTTGCATCAGTTAACAAAATTGCTGAAGTCCTGCGTAGTTGCAAGAGGAAAAACTTTTTTTTTTTTTTAAAGCATTGCAGTCAACTCTTCTCTATTGCAGTCAGATATTTTTCCGGAAAACAGATTTATGGTGGCTGAAGGGTATTTAAATTAAATGCAGTTTATTAAAAGTTTTCAAGTTCAAAACCGTATTTTAAGGTGTTTTTTTTTTTTTTTTTTTAATTTAACATTTGAAATAAACTGACAGCTTCCATAAAAGTTACTTTAATGGATTTGTTGGAACATCTAACTGATGATTTAAGAATTTGAAAGCAATTGATCAGATTTTTTGCTGTACTCATGAGGCTTGAATTTCTATTTAAATGCAATTTTTTTCTTCTTTTTTAATGCACAAATAAGTGCCTTATTGGCTCAAAGCCAAATTTCGTGCAACAGTTTAACACATTTTATTTACAAAACTCACAAAACAAATTAATTATTTCAGTTGGTTCGAAAACTGTTATTAAACTAAAACAGTAACAGCTTTTTCCTTCAGAGTTCAGCTTTCATTATGTGCTTTCAACATTAAGAGATTAATTTTTCTTAAGTGAGCAGTGCCAAGGGCAGACTTAACTGAAAGTGTTCTGGTTTAAGTAACTCAGTTTTTATTTCCAGTGATTATCCATCAGCTGGTGCTTTTGCAGAGAGGTTGCATTGGTTTTGTTCTATTTCTTTTATGTTTGGGTTTTGTTGGTTGGGTTTTGTATGTATGTGTGTTCCTTTTGGTTTTGGGTTGTTTGGGTATTTTTGTCATGTGAACAGTCTTGATCAACCAACAAACTTTCAGGGAACAGGTTGCATTAGAATTCCTTATGCTGAGTGGTATACAAACTTCAATTTCAAACAGTATTTCTTACCTAATGAGATTCTGAGCAATCTCCTCAATGGCATTATGTGCAACATTAGTGATGTCTACTTATTCAAGTTCATGCTTCCTTTCTACCCTTCCTAGAGCAATTTTAGGTTACAAATAGAATTCCTATATATCTGTACTTTTTCTTCCCTCATTCTTGAACATAGTCTGACACTCAGCTCAACTTCAGTCATCTGCGAAATGTTTTGATTTTTGGCTATCTTGTTTGAAATGCTTCAAGAATGGTTTTTAAGCAACACTTAACAGTGGGGCTGTGGTTATAGCTATTTCAGGTGATGAATACAATTGGAACACAGAGAGTGTGCAGACAGCTCAGATCAAGCATTTCACTATTTAATTGTCAGTTACTTGCAGGGAACTTGGTTCTCCTAGGCTGTTTTAATTTAATACAGGATGTCAGTCACTGTTTTGAACTTCTGGTAAAACAATCTTTTTGCAGGACATTAATGATACTTTTAATGCAGACAGCCATCTTGATAAGCTGTTGATTCTATCTGCTTTATTATTTCCTGATTCATGTATGTTGTTTCAAGATATAGTACTGTCTTAAAGCTTCATTAACCTATCCTTTCATTCCCACTGGGGAGATGATTTGCTTTACAGTATTTGACTGTCAAAGAAAATAATGCTAACTTTATTCCTTGTATAACATTTTCAGAAATGTTACAACTTTCCCTCTGTCTTTTTTCAGAGAATGGACCTTGGAGAGTGTCTGAAGGTGCATGACCTGGCATTAAGGGCAGATTATGAAATAGCTTCCAAAGATCAAGATTTCTTCTTTGAGCTTGATGTATGTATTTTGTCATTATGGTGGAGAGACAGTATAACTTGTCTATCTAGGTAGATATCTGTACACAGATACAACTGAGCCACAAGAATTAAGTTTTGGTACATACAAAAGTAGAAAAGAAAGAGGCAGAAAAATCCTGGGGTCAACTACATAAAAGATACATATCTCTTCATGTTTATGTGCCAGGATTTTAACTAACATTGGTAGTCATCTCTAGGTAGAACTGTTAAGTCTTCCCACAGAGCAAATAATTACAGACCTGGATGCTGACTTAGTGTTATCAAGTAGCAAATAAATGCTACGGCTGCGCATGCTTTGAAGAGAGCCTTAAATCCTAGGCTTACTGAAGAAAGTCATATTGTATTGGGTTAACAAATCATATGCTATGTCTCAGTGCGCTATAGTTTGAGCAATGTAATTTTGAACTCCCAACTAAGAAGTTAGTCTTCACTTGAACAAAAAGGTTTTGGGTTTTTATTAGAAGGGATAGTGTTAATATGCTTAATAGCTTAAAACCCTGCTGAAGAAAAGCTGCACTGCGTGTACTGGTTGGGTGAGATGAACCTGAATACCTTTAGAAGAATTTTAATGTATGTTAGAAATGCTCTTTTCTTCTTAGAGAAGGCTTAAGACAGATTCACTTCCGAATTTCTGCAGATACAACTGTGATTATAGTGTAGGCTAGAATCTTTAAAATGTTATGTATTTCTATATGCAGTTAGTCACCATAAACTGATAGATGGTTTCACTAATAAAAGCTTATTAAAGTTATGTCTTAATAAATCTGAAAAGTGTTACAGCTAATGAAATACTCATGTTCTTGACAGCATTGACCAGTGTTGTCATTAATGTTTTAGGCAATGGACCACCTGCAGTCATTTATTGCAGACTGTGACAGGAGAACAGAAGTGGCTAAGAAAAGACTAGCAGAAACACAAGAAGAGATCAGCGCTGAAGTTGCAGCTAAAGTAAGCATGTAAAACTACTGAAGTCTCTTTGAAGGTCTGTTTTTCTGAGGAGCCAACTTAAGGCTTTGTTGAGCTATCAAACCTGAGAATTCATACTGAGGAGGGGGTAAAAATAAGGGGTTTTTTATCTTTCTCAAAACTGCCTTTAAAACACAGATAGGGTAATGCAAGGAAGAGACCTCTTTGATACTTTTGTCCTTGGAAACTTGACTCTCCATTATATGATGCAGTATAAGTGTTAGTAATTCTTAACACTTTTTGATCAAAACATGAAGTAAACAATTTGGGCTTTTCTCTAGATTTGCTGGGGAAAAAAATGACTTTTATATGTTTTCTCCACATCTGCACATGCTAGAGGTGAATGATAGTGCAGATACTAGTTTGCGAAACTCATACAGACAAGAGTGTGAATTACTTGGAAGTTTGAACAAAATTCTGCTCTTGAGTTGGTACATAAACTTTAACACAGCCTTTCTCAGTGTGGTTTTACATGAGGCAACTTCTGTTTCACTTTTACCTGGAGAAGTTATCTCTGCATGGTTCTTTTAATTCTGTAATTTTTGCACATAATAACTCATAATAGTTCAGATTGTTTTCCATAATGAAAAGCATTTCCTGTGTTAAGCCTTTATTTCTCTTTCAAGGCTGAAAGAGTTCATGAGTTGAATGAAGAAATTGGGAAGCTGCTGGCCAGAGTAGAACAGCTTGGAGCTGATGGCAATGTGGAAGAATCTCAAAAAGTAATGGATGAAGTGGAGAAGGCTCGGGTAAAGAAAAGAGAAGCAGAAGTAAGTTGTTTGTGTAAAGCTTGGGGGATGGAAAGGACAGAGTCAAGATTGAAATGGTTGGCATCTGTAATGCAAGATGTCTTACCTACTTTCACTTAATTACTTTGCGTAAAACTAAAGGATTTGCTTTGTTGGCATCCTGTAAAGTTTCTTTTTTTAAAGTCACTCCTATACTATTAAAATTATACCCTCTTTGATAGCTGATGCATTTGTCTTAGTTTAGCTGTATAGGTCAGTTGTATCTATGGGCACTAGAATTGTGTCTGTGTTTCTTGGACTTACTTACCTCATTCAGTGTCACAGCTTTTGCTGTGGTACCCCTGTTGTTCCTTATGGTATGCTGATGTGGCTCCTACTGGAAAGCTTCAGTAAACTATTGTCTTTATTAAAACATAGTTAATGACTTGTGTATCAGGCAAGTCAAAACAGTCCTTGTAATGTTCAGGTGGCAGAACTCATCCAGAGCTTTGCATATGGTATTTCACCAAGATGCTTGAGTCTGTAGAAACAAACACCTGTAGCTGTTTAATGATACCAGAGGGGTTACAGGCATTCTTGTTTGTCTGTCACCTGAGTATCTTAGATTTTGCTCAGATGACTTGTTTAATTAGTGTCTAAACAGGTAGATTTCTCAGGGAAACCACTACTGTTTTAAACTGGGTTCAAAATTAAAACTAATATTTTCATAATACG
>JASSUY010045375.1:23053-40384 GCA_032466535.1 Forpus xanthops
ATACGTTAACACAGTAATTCTGCTGTTAATATGTATTCATTGTTGCATACGAAAAGGTTGTTAGTTCTTCTAAGTAATATGGTCTTAAATAAAGACGATAACCGCCTCGCTTTATTTAATTTGCAAAGCCAATTGATGATGTCCTGCTTTTAAATACGTCCAGTCTTCAAAATAAGAAGCTTGCCTGGTATCATAACATCATAGAATGCTTTTGAGCTGGAAAGAACCTCAAGAATCTAGTTCCAGCACCTTGCCATGGGCAGGGACACCTCACAGTAGACCATGTCACCCAAGGCTCTGTCCAGTCTGGCTTTGAACACTGCCAAGAATGGAGCATTTGCCACTTCTTTGGGCAGCCTGTTCCAGTACCTCACCACCCTCACAGTAAAGAACTTCTTCCTTAAGTCTAACCTGAACTTCCCTGTTGAAGTTTACACCCATCACCCCTTGTCCTGTTGCTACAGTCTCTGATGAAGGGTCCCTCTCCCGCACCCTTGTAGGCCCCATTCAGATCTTAATGGGACAGTTGATTTATCAATAGTATGAATTAACTAAAGGATATGCTTGTGTACATTTAATTTGGTTATCAATTTATAGTATATCTTTGATAGTGTTATCTTTGTGTATCAGTGCATTGAGAATTAACTGTTAGGAAATCATTTTGTTGTTGGTTTTGTTCGTTTGCTTTCTCCAGGAAGTATACAGGAATTCTATGCCTGCCTCCAGCTTTCAGCAGCAGAAGCTACGCGTTTGTGAAGTGTGCTCAGCTTATCTTGGCCTTCATGACAATGATCGGCGACTTGCTGACCACTTTGGAGGAAAACTTCATTTAGGATTTATTGAAATAAGAGAAAAGCTTGAGGAACTGAGGGTAAATCATTCTTTCATTTTTGTGTGTGCTACTACTTAATTATTTGCCAGGCAACTTTAATGGAGTATTTCTTTGAGTGTTTTAATTTCTTCCCGTATTACTTTAAAATTTTGGATTTCATTAGTCTACAAGACACTAAACATTCTAATTAAGTATCACTCACCTGATTAATTTGGGATGATGACCTGTTTTGTACTGGGGTATATTAAAATGCATGTTCAAAGTAATTCATCTTTGGAACAGAACGTGCAATTGTACTTGTAAAATGAATCACAGTATTTGGAATTACAGTGATAATGAAACTAATTTAGCAGTCATAGGAGATAACCAAATTAATTTTACTTTTAGCCCATTTATTGTTTAGAAGTAATACGGAGGCTTCTGAAACTATAAGAGCATGTAGTGAGCCTGGGTGGTATTTTATTAATTAGGATAGAATATTAACAGGTGTTGAAATCCTTATTTTTGGTGCTGCTACATAAGGAGGATGATAACATATGGTGAAATTTCTAAAATAAAAAGATTTATCGAAATGCTTGAAGTTCAAACTGTCTGCTGTATGGTAAAAGACTAAACCTCAATTTGTTTGTTACTCAGTCAAAGATGAGGAGGTTACTTTTATTCTATAGGTACGAGCCCTATAGAATACCTCCTCCCCCCACTCCCAGAGGGATGGGGAGGAGAATCAAAAGAATGTAACTCCCACATGTTGTGATAAGAACAGTCCAGAAATTAAGGTATAACACAAACCACTGCTGCTACCGCCAATAATAAGGGAATAGCAAGGGAAGAGAATACAGCTATTTGCCACTCACCAACCAATCCCCAGCCTGACCCAAGCAGTGATCTTTCTTTACCCCTGAACCATAAGGGAGAGGAAGGATTAGGGCAATAAGATATTTATAAGATTAATAAGATTATAGCAGTAACTGAGTAATTGATCATTGAGTGTCCATTACACTTTTATTGCTGTGGCTCATTTTTGTAAGACAGCATGTCAGAAGGTACTCATAATTAAAAAAAAATAAAGGAAAAAAAAAAAAAACTAAAGAAGATTTGTGGTTTTGTAAAGTAATTTTTCAAGGCTTTTAAGCTTAACTGACCATAGGTGAAATAAATAAGCTCCAACAACTCAAGGCAGTAGCTGTCCACAGTCAGAATATAAAAATATGTGTATCTTGAAGTCAGGCAATTAAAATTATTGTTATGGGAAGCTTGCATGTTCTCTATAGCTTGATGATTTGAAATCCTGTTGGAATATTATCCTAATCTTGATCTTGACCAGAAATTTTGTGCTGAAAGAAAGATTTACTAGAATTATATTCTGGACTTCTTGGTATTCAAGCGGATGGATTTAGACATGAATGTCATTTATAATCTTACTATGAAAGTTGAGTTCAAGGCTTAATTAAGCATTTAACTGTAGAAATCACTAAAGACGATAGCTACATGAATTGAAGTCCTGAAAGCAGAAAATTGTGCTACTGACTTTGAGTAAATTGGCTTGGTTTGTATTTCATAATATTCCAGCTATCTTGCATGAATACTGTGTGACTTACCCTTTGGAAAGCCCAACTCTTTCTGCTGACTACATTGACAATTTAGGCTCCTAAAAATAGCTGCTGTAACTTAAACCTTAGATGCCTGGAGTAGATCGTGTGTGCTTCCTTTCATCCCTCCATGAAGTTATGTAAAGAGTCACTTAAGCAAGAAACCTTGCTTATAGTTATATTACTGATCTTGTATAAGAAAGAAGAGATAAAATTTGACGTATTTGACATACAACTGATTATTTACATTATTTGCAGAGGAAAAAAAATGCATGTATAATTATTTCACATTCCCAAAACATCAATAAAATAATCTTTTTAAGTACTTCACTAACAAAAAAGAAAACAATAACTATTCCCTCCTTCCTCAGAGCTCTCCTCAGAGATCTAATCAAGATGCTGCTGGGGCAGTTCCACATCTCAGAAGAAGGTCTTTACAAAGAGTTGAATTTCTTGCATCATGTCCAGAAGGTGGCAAGACTTGGGTTTGGCCAGATCTCCAGTTGTGAGTTCCATATCTGAGGGCCCTCTACTGAGCGTGCCTTGTCCCCAGTAGTAGTGAGTTTAACCTGGGGTCTACAACGGAAGCATCCTCTCTAATTATGTGTTGCATATTCACAATATAGAAACAGATAGCCTCAAAATAATTTATTGGTCCAACCAAGTTCTTAGAGACTAAGGATTTCTTTGTCACAGCATAGCTGAAGGAGTTAAAACCGTTAATTCACCCAGTTCTGATTCCTTTCTACTTTTCCTCAGTGGCCAGAATACAACATGAGAGTTCCCATGCTAATCCTGTTAAAGGCATGATTTACTGCTCTGAATCTCCTTTATGGAGAACTTAATATAACTACGTATTTCAGGTCTTTGTATCCCACCCATCTGATGCAGCCCTTCTGCAATAGCTTCTGGTTTTTGGAGGAAAAATATACTGAGGAAGAGAGGGAATAATTACACAAGGGAAAGGGAATATACATGAGGAAAAGAACTGAATATTAACTGTCTAGATTATTTTTATAGCACATTTGTGTGAAAAATTTTGAATCTCAACTTAATGAATATATTCTTTTTCTTTTAGAGGATTGTGGCTGATAAACAGGAGAAACGAAATCAGGAACGCCTGAAACGTAGAGAGGAGAGGGAAAGAGAAGAAAGGGAGAAGCTGAGGAGGTAGGGATCTATTTTAATAGCGTATACACAATGACCTATTTAATTTCAGTGGGGAAAATAAGATATAGCTCATACATATTTCTAAATCCATAGAACCACAATAATCTGCATTCCTTGGAAACTTAAAATGGTCAAGAGTGAATGTCATGTCAAACTCTTAAAACATGAATTGTTTTCACAGAAACCTTTTTTAAAAAACCTTGGATAGAAGTGTCTACATACTTGAACAAATGGCCTTTAACTGAGATAATTTTCAGGTGTGTAGGGTTTTTGTGAGACCTGACAGGTGTGAGCTTACACACATGTGAGTTTAGGGCATCTGGTAGATGTTAGATATTTTCTTTATAGATGTTAAAAAACTTTCCTTACTGGAAATAGTTGAATGTATGAATGAGGAAAGTAATTCCCTGTTCTTCCATTAAATGGTTGCCTCCAGGCTGAAGTGGAATGGAATTTGAACTGCAGTTCTCCTGACACGTTAGCTTCAGAGGCTAACAATTTAAACTTTTGAGATCTGTGGCAGCCTGACAATACGTGCCTGATAAGAAATAAGGAAGTATTGACTTGAACTTTTTCTGTGACTTTTTCTGTGGGAGGGATGGGAATAAAAAGCAGTTTTGATATTCTTTTGGGTTTGCAGTATGGTGGTCTCAAAAATAAATAAAACCCACCAAACACAAAGCAGTTGTCACAGGAATGTGTTTCCTAGTTAAATGTGTTGCATAGGTATTAACATAAAATAAAAAGCCTTTAATTGCTAGTAAAATAAGAAATACAGTAACAGGTCAATAGTCTGGTTTATTGTTATGAAATTGTAGTTAAATAAGATTCTGTAAGGAAAAGTTATATACTATTTTCCATTTATTTCAGGTCCAGATCCCACAGCAAGCATGCCAAAAGGTAAACAAATCTGCAGACAAGGGATTCCACCAGTGAATCCAGCCTTTCAGGAGCTGGAACATTTTGTCTAGCACTTCTAAAGATGCCCACCTTTATGGACAAAATATTATGTTATATAGTCATCTCCCTGTGTGTTTATACAGTATTTATCACCATGATACTTCTGTTTTTGGCTACTACAAAGCAACTTACTGTTCGAAATAATATTTAGAACACAGAGTTGCTCTTTCTGCAGAACAGAAGCTTTTAGTTAATACCCTTTGGTGAAAACCCATATCCTAAGCACCAGGCTAATTCTCAGCAGATGACCCATCAATAGTACATGTTTTCTTCCTGTCCTACACAAATGAAGGTCATCCGTGAGGTGTTATGTAAAATAAAAAAAAAAAAAGGGGGGGGAGGGGAGAGAGGAAGGATGGGGTAGGTAATGGTGCTTAGATCCTTCTAGAATAGTTTTATTGCAGTAGCTATGGGGAATGATATAGTCCTGTTTTCTCAGAACATCATCACAGAGTTCCACAACTTCACGTGGTAAAGACAAGATTTCAAGATTTTTAAAAAATAGTTTTTTTCATGTTTTTAATTCTTGTCAGGAGCTTGAATTAGCTGTGCTGTAACCATACATACAGTCATGACTTAACTAAAATTGCCTGCACTAGTCACAGTGGAGTACTTTCTGCCTGTGTTAGACAATGCAAAAGCTCTGAGCACCACAGACCATTCTCCATGCAGATTTGCTTATGCATACAGTGCATAGTATTCATAGTACACTGATAGAGTAGCCAGCCAAATGCAGTGTCTGGTCTAATTCCTTTCTGTTTCTAGATCTAGGTCCCGAGATCGCCGCAGACATCGCTCTCGCTCAGCCTCCCGGGAACGAAAGCGAAGAACTCGCTCCAAATCCCGGGAGAAACGCCACCGCCACAGGTCTCGCTCTACCAGCCGCAGCCGGAGTCGTAGCCATCATAGGAGCAGGCATAGTTCTAGGGAGAGAAGCCGAGAACGCAGCTCCAAAAAGAGGTAAATATTTGCCTAGAAGTAAATGGCTTTTGCTAGGTGCATGATGTGAATTTTAACGCTAAATTAAGTTTACATTTCCCACTTGGTAATTTAAACACATTTTGAGACTGTCTCAGATTTTATTGTCTGAATGTGTTTCACTGCAAGTCCTTCACTTATGCATTTAACATATTCATGATTTTACATACCATAGTGGTTTGGGTTTTAATTAAAGTAATAGGGTTAGGTATTATTTCTGTTTTGGACAAGTGACGTTCTTTACTGTTGTCAATACTGCCAGCTTACTGCAGCATAGACAGTGAAACGACTGATCTCCATTTGAACCCACAGATATCAGCAGTTCTGTTACTGTCATACATTTGGTTTTTCCCTTGGGTTCTTGTTCCCAGCGTTGGAGCCCATCTGTGTATACTGTGCCAGATAAGTTTAGATATGCCTGAAAATGCACTTGTTGCACTGCATCTGAAGATGTTGCTTTGCAAAGAAAGTGGCTCAACCCCTCACAGAGGGATTGCTACAGAGAGCAGTCTGGAGCTGTTGCTTTTGAATGATTTGGTTGCTGTCTGCTCCTGACGAGTTGCTGGCTTATTTTATATGAGTGAGGTAAGCATAATCTAGGAGAGTGTTGGAATTGCACAATGTCACATCTGGTAGGGAGGCCTGCTCATAACCAGGGTTCCTTTCTTCTGTAGGTCAGCCACTGTGACATAGGTCTGAGCAATACAGTGGATGTAGTGCCCAGCACTCCAGCAGTCTCTCAACTGCAAGAAGAGGAAAGATGTGGTTTTGAAATAAATGCACATGCAGGGTTTACAGTTCAAATTATCTTAGGAGTCAAATCACCAAGGGTGAATAAATATGTCTGGAATGTGTTCAAGTATCTCATGGGCTCTTTTTCCTAAAAATGGGCTGCTTTTTTCTTCCTGGAGTATGTAGGTGGCTGTAGTCCTGTTGTGCTCTCTAAACATAGAAAACAGGGTTGTTGGAAGTCTTATTTTCCTTCACTTTGTTGCATATGGATAAAACTTAAATGTCCAGTATTATACTTGATATAATCAGTAGTGTCTGGTATTTAAAATTCTTCAGACTATTTTTTATTCCCATAAAGTCAACATTTCAGACTCTGCAGTGTCCATCTTGATTGTAGTCTGTCATAGTTGTCCTAAAGACACTGCCTCTTCAAGGCATTCACAATGGCAGATAAGCAAATCTTTAAACTTACAGTTTTTCAGTCTTAAAATAAATACTTTCATTTGAATCAACACACTTATTAACTTGGATGAACCGTTTAGAGCATATGCTGAAACGGCCTTTAATTCTTCGATTTCAGTCCTTTGAAGGAAACTGTAGTGATTGATTGTTCCAGGATTTTCATTGTAGTTGTTCAAATTCTCCAATAGGATGTGCATAATACAAATGATGCATTGTCTTCTGTATGTTAGCAGAGAAATATGTGAGAACCAGGAGATAGTGTGGACCATTGGTGCTATCCACATAACAGTAAACCTGACAGTCTCAGCTACCAAAATTGAATTGAAAAAGCACAGGGTGATCTGAAGGTAAAGTCAATATGTTTTTGCAAGATACTGTCAAAACAAGACTGGCTTATCCTTTTTGTGAATGAATATAAAAAAAAAATACAGTGTACCTTAAGATGCAAGTTTTCAACCTTATAATACTCAGTGCTGGAAATACTTCTCCTTATGTCAGTTCCTGTCCTGAAGGAATGAAACACACCTGTGTTGGAAGAATCCTTGGTACCAGTCATTGTGTTGCTGTTAACTTCAGGACAAAAAAATGATGCCATCATTAGCAGCTCACAGAATATTAGAATGGTTTGGGTTGGAAGGGACCTTAGAGATGGTCTTGCTCTAATCCCTCTGCCATGGGCAGAGACACCTTCCATTAGACAAAGCTGAACTCTCCCTGTTGAGCTTCATGAGGTTCCTGTCAGAACATTTCTTCAGCATGTTGAGGTCCCTCTGGGTGGCAGCGTGACCCTCTAGTATATCACTTCAGTAAGAAGTTCTCATGTAAACATCTGTTTTTGTTTGATAGTTGAACTAATGAATACAGCTGGGTTTGTTTACAAAAAAAGAAAACCTGTAGTAGCTCAAATGACTAAAATGGGAAAATCTTTGAGCAGGGTTTATTTCTCTGAGGTCAAACAACATTTTCGCCCTTGGAGTGTGTAGATACTTTGTTTTCAAGTGTCTGAAGAATTTGTGGAGCTATGATCTTGCTTCACTGAGGCCAGGATAGTTATTGAACTTGCAGCAAGGCTGGATACCTCTTTTTTTTTTTTAGAGGTGCCCTTTTAGCCATTCGAGCTGCTTTTCACATGAATGTGGGACAAGTCCTTCTTTTGAATACCAAACCATTGTTGATGCCAGAATTCAAAATAAACCTGAACTAGCAGGCTGAAACATATTGTACTTCCTCACCTCCTAAGAACTCTTTTTCTAGTCCAGGGAAGTAGTTGTTGTCAAGTCTGTTTTTTTTTTTTTTTGTGGTGGTGGTGTGTGTGTTTGTTTGTTTTGAGGAATTAAAATACTGATTTGAAATACTTCTTTTTTCAAGCCTGTCTCTTTAAGCTCAAAACATTATGTTGTCCAAGGAATTCTGGCTAAGAATACTCTGGAAAATAAAAAAATACTTCATCAAGTTAACTTCTTCAGGAAGGAGTCATAGTCTTTTTGTTTTGAATAACCTAATTGAGATCTGGGGAACATGGTGCCTTTGCCAAGCTCTTGCAGAAGAGCTGAGTGTGGCACCAGAAGCAGCAGAATGACAGCTAAAAGCCGCAGCAGTGGCAGCCCATGGTGCCACTAATTCTAGGGCCTGAAGAGAAGTTTGGCATTTTGGTTGCTATGTGGGAAGTGTTGCATCATTTTACGTTAACCTAAAGTCTTCAGTGTGCTTTTCGGACTTGGTTAAAGTACTGTAAAATACAGTTACTGTAGGCTGGTGAATCCTGCTGTAAAAGCTATTTATATGTCTGGGATTTTTTCCCATTTTGATTGCATTCATTATGGCTTTAACATGTAAGCATACTAGGCAGTTAAGACTCCTTACTGGGGAAACTCTTGATGTGTTTCTCCTGTAAGTCATTTTCCCATTTTGTTCGGTATAACAGCATTATCACAGGCAGACATTAGCTGACTATTGCTCTTTGCCGCAAGCCATGCAGTTTTTTCTGTTTTTCATGTCTACCCTTCTTCAGGTGTCTAACATAAAATGAAAAGCTTCCACCTCTCAGGTACTACTTTGTTCTGAAAGTAAAGGGATGTTTATTGTGTGCTACATCTGAGGAGATACTACAAATACATAAATTTGTCTAACAGACAAATTTTCTTTAATCTGTATCGTTTGCCTTATAAGCAGGTGGATCGGTTTAAATCTTTTAATGTGTGGGACCTCATTCCAAATTTGTTAGTATAAGGAATGGACCTCCACACTCTGTGGCACAACTGAATGTGCACAAAACACAAACCATCTGGCAATAATAGCAACGTGTCTGAGATAATGGGTACCCATCTGGTAATAACAGAAATGTGCCTAAGGTTGTCGGAATCCTAGGTCTACCTGGGCTGATTGCTGGCTTATTAAGAGCAGGTCAAAACAAAGTCTTGCTTTTCCTTGCTGTTAGCTGTTAAGTTCCTAATAACTAAAATAAATTGCCATATTTGAAGTTAAATGTTGAGATGTATACTCAATATAAGATCAATAACGAATCATGGCAGCAGACCTAAATGTGGGTAAAATGAGAGATGATTGTGTCCATATGTTTGAGCCCACTTATTCATGTGATGAGGATTAATACACTCCCAGACAGACATTGTATGGATGAAGAGTACCTGAAGTCATAGGATGGGGTTTCATTTCACCTGGCTTTAGATGACTAGGCCAGATATAAATCTTGTGGGTCTCATTACAGACTCATCTGACATAATTTTATCTCTGTTTTAAAATGAGACAAATCATGCCTTGAAGTGTCTGTTTCTTCTGCAGACTATTAAGGAAATCTGGCTGTTCAGTTTAAGATGTATTCATTGCAGCCATTTAAAGCTGATGAGGTAGATCCCACTCAGCATTTAGACAGTTCTTTAAATATCTTTCAGATCCCAGTTGACAGCAGAATATTCTAGCCCTATCCTATTGCCTTGCTGTGGCAGAGAAGTACAGACTCTGCTTTTTTGGTTTTCATGTCTTTGGTTGTTTTTGCATTTGGTTTGTGGGTTGTTGGGTTTTTTTGCTTTTGGTTGGGTTTTGTGGTGGTGGTATTGGTTTGGTTTCTATTTTGTTTCTTTTCTGTTTTTTTTTTTTTTTTTTTTTTAATTTTTTATTTTGGCTTTTTAATGTATTTTTGTCATGCTTTGAGGAGCAGACAAACATTTTACTCCTTGGAGGGTTTGAAACTGTAGCTACATCTTTCCCTTCTTTCCTAGATCTAACTGCCTGCTCTAGGACTTTCTCAGGCTGCCCTGGGATTTTTGTCCAAAGCTACTTATAGTTTTTTATCCTTGAACACAATGCAGGCATCCACAGATAATGTCTTGGAAGCAGTATAACCTAACACAGTTCACAGTTGGTGAATGGGACAGTGTGGACGCTGCCCACATATCTGATGAAGAGTTTGGTTTCTGCTGAAGGACCTGCTTGATCAGTCGGGAAGTAATGCTTTCGAAGCACTCTAAGTAATACAAGTCTAGTAGAAGTTCTCATTCTAAAGGCTATGCCTTGCCCTTGAGAAAGGAAGGAATGGTATTTTAATTCTAAGTCTTCTGGCAATAATAGTGCTTGCTAAAGCGATTGTCAAAAATTTCATATCACAGTGGTGTGGCTTGTTAAAGTCTTCTTTCTTGTCAGCTAATTAGAGACTCACCTGTATAGAGATGGGATGGCTGGCAGAATACATCTTATATTCCTTCAGAAATGTGTTGAATGAAAAACCAAAGCTGTGCATGGCATCATGACCTGTCTGTCTGCCTATTCCAGGATTAATTACTAGAGTTAGCTTGAGTTAACCAGTTTGGCAGCATTGGTACTTCTGCAGGAGACTTGCAGCGCCAGATACTTGGGAAACAGCTGTACTAACTCCAGTATTAACTTCTTACATAGCTCCACTTCTTATTTGTTGTCCTGTTTGTGGAATAGGAGTAATACCTGTGGATCTGAGTGTTTGCAAATACTAAGTCTTGCAAAATACTATATTGTAGGGAAAGTAAGCTTTCCAGCTGAGGAATTAAAATGTAGCTTCTTTGTAAGCTTATAAAAGGGAATTAGTGCAGCAGTATTTTGCAGACTTTAGTTTTGAGGCTTTGAGGTGATGACAGTAACCTGTTGTAAATGGAGAGAGTACAGTCTTACTGCACAGTACTCCAGCTTTTTTGAGTAAGAAATTAGTGTCTGCTTTACGGCATGTTAAGATTTTTTCTGTAGAAGTACGTGTTAGAATGTGACTGCTGTACATCTTAAAAATGAAAACACTGTTTTTGCACAAGAGTCTTGGATGCTATCTCTGAGGGAGTATAGGGAAGGATGTATAATCCTTTTTTTTTCCAGTACAGGTAGCCAATTTAATTTAAAGCTCTGGATTGTTTAACAGCCTGTTTCTGGCACCATTGCAAAGGTTTTATAAGTGGCAATTATCAGAGTAAAATATATAAAAACAACATCACCCCTCATTGAAGAATCACACAATGGATAATTCTTCAAGCAAAACTTAATTGTGGCACAGATTCCAGATTTGTGTTATATTTGCCATGTGATAGCCTCATTCCAGAATTACACAAGTTAAATTCTCCGTTTTTAATTGAACTCCCATTTTTAAGCACATTTAAGTTTGTAATTTATATATGAGTTAAGCTGAATTCCTCTAAAGCTGGCAACTACAGATGAGACATTTCAGTTCAACTTCTGTTAATGGAAACTTGAGGATGGAGGTTGAAAATCAGAGATTTAGTGAAGTACATTGACCTTAATGTGGACACTCTAATAAATATAGATTAAATTCTGACTGTAACGGTATTTGTCTTTTGAAATTGGAGGTAGGAAGGGGAAAAGAGTAGGATGATTTCTGATGTCTTCTTAAACATTTCTGTTCATATAAACTTGAAGTTGGGCTGGAAAAGAAGAAAAATAAAACCTCAAAATGCTGTTTGATAACTTTGCAACTTGTGACTCACTTGAGCTCTCAACTTTACTGCACGTTTCAGATCCTCAAAGGAGAGATCTTCCAGAGACAAAGAACGTTCAAGAGACCGTGATAGAACATCACGTGATAAGGATAGAAGTTCAAGAGAGAGGTCACCACGCGATTTCAAGGACAAGAAACGTTCCTATGAAAGTGCTAACGGCCGATCGGAAGACCCGAGGAGCTCTGAGGAGCGTGAAGCAGGGGAGATATAACTGGCTGTATATTCACCTGATCTCTAGCTTCCTATGGAGTTGCATACTATGGTTTAGTTTACAGTTGTTCAAAGGGACACCAGTGAGCAGTTCCAGACACTGATCCAACTAGGGTAGTTGTACAGTATATAAAAGTGGTTATAACCAAGTCAGAATTAAACCCCATCAATTAATGATGCCTAAAGCTGGGTCCTGGACTTCCACCAAGTTGTAAAACTTTTCTGAAAGATTTCTCTTTATTCAGGACAACAGTTTTATGTACCAAGATGCAGATCTCGATGTTTTTAATCTCCTTTCCAATACAAGTTAGTGAACAAATTATGTTGTACTACTTGCCTTGGGTGCTTTTGAACCTTTATAAGTTCTCCAATTCTGCTCCAGTCAAAACAGCAGCATTGAAAAGTTGTATTTTGGGGGATTTTTTTGTTTCTTTGCTTTTTTTGTAAGAGGGTGGGTGGATGGATATTAACTTTTACTCTAAGGTTATGTTCCCAGTGATTTTTGTTTTGTTTTTTGTTTGGGAACCTAGGAGTTGATTACAGTGGGAGCATTTAGGCAGGAATGTGTGCTGGAGAAAGCGGAAATGTCTTTTTACAGTGCCTATTTAGATTTGGAAATTGAACAGCTGTTGCATTACATCTTTTTTTTTTCTTATTTCTACTTAAATTTTGAAATCAAAGCCAGTCCCATATCTGTACCATTTGATTGGTATGTGTTCAATATATTTGTTTTTTTTTCCATAAGGACTCTTCTGCTTTTTCTTGTGGGCTACATCCTTAATTGTATTAAACACACAAAAACCTCAGCAGCAACAAAATCCAAGAACAAAAAAATAAAAGGAATCAGTGTTGTCCAATAACTTAACAAGGATATACAGGTCTCTTAAGGTGGATACTCTTCAGCAGGGGCTTGGAACAAGATTATCTTTAAGATCCTTTCCAACCCAAACAATTCTGTGGTTCTACGAAACTAATACAGTTTTTAACATACAAATGTGTTCTAGGAGAAGCAGTCTTTCTTGCGATGGTTAGGGTTGTAATTAGATATTCAAAGACAAAAACATGCATGCAGAATCATCATTATCATGGCACAACCATTAACTCCTTAATTACTTTAGTTTCAAAAAGTTGTATTTCATTTAGGTGTTGTAGAATCACAGAATGGTTTGAGATGGAAGGGACCTTAAAGATTGTCCGGTTCCAGCCCCCTGCCAGAGGCAGGGACAACTTCCACTAGACCATGTTGCTCCAAGCCCCATCCAGCCTGGCCTTGAACACCACCAGGGATGGGGCAACTGCAGCTTCTTTGAGCAACCTGTACAAGTGCCTCACCACCCTCACAGGGAAGAATTTCTTCCTTACATATAATCTGAATCTCCCCTCTGTCAGTTCCAAGCTGTCACCCTGTTGTCTTGTCACTACATGCCCTTGTAAAAAGACCCTCTCCAGATTTCTTGGGAGGACCCCTTTAGGTACAGGAAGACTCTTACAAGGTCCCTCCTGAGCTTTCTCTAGGCTGGACAAGCCCAACTCTCTTGGCCTGTCCTCATAAAAGAGGTTCTCCAGCCCTACGAGCATCTTCATGGCCCTCTTTAGGACTTTCTGAAGAAGGTCTTTGGTCCCTCTTGTGTTGGGGAGCTGAATGCAGTACTTCAGGTGGGGTCTCAGGAGGGTAGAGTAGTGGGATGGACTCCCCTCCCTCAACCTCCTGATCAGTCCAGGACAAAGTTGGCTTTCTTGGCTGCAGGCATACACTGATGGGTCATGTTGAGCATCTCATTAACCAACACCTGCAAGTCATCCTCAGGGCTCCTCTCAGTGTAGTCTCTGTCCAGCCCCTATTTGTGATTGGGATTGTCCTGACCCATGTGCTGTACTTTGCACTTGGCGTTGTTGAACCAGGTTTGCATGGGCCCACCTCCCAAGCCTGTCAAGGTCCCTCTGGATGGCATCCCTTCCCTCTGGTGTACCAACACAACTTAGTTCCATCAGCATATTTGCCAACAGTGCAATTAATCCCACTGTCCATGTTGCTGATAAAACATAAAGGGGTTGCTGTTGATTCTGTTGGATTGAACGTTCTTTGGGGTCAACAAATTATTCAGGTATGTTCTATTCACACATAGAGTTTAGAAATTTGTAAATTCTTGAGATAGCATCACTGATGTGTACTATCTCCCTAGTCCAAGTGCCTCTGTAGGCCTGCTAATCATGGGTGTATAATACCACTGTAAACACACTATGTGCATTTTTACTGTGTCTCTTCTGTAGCACCTTCAGTATGACCAGCGCACATGGGTGCTAATTCTAACACAATAGTAGATAATTCAACAGTATTTTGACTGGCAGGGAAATGTAGAAGAGGACCTTTGTACTCTGCAAGGACTTGTATCCAGCATGGCACATACACTCACTTTGAAGTCAGGTAATTTTAAGCTTCTAAAGAAATGCTGTAATGAATATGAGTTTCCTTCCTGGGAATGTTTTACAATTTCCTGTGAGGCCCAGCTGTATGATGAATGTAAGTTAACCAGTGTTCATCCCCTTGGTATGACCACTCTATTTAAGTGCTTGGTAACATCTATTGTCACACCTTTGCTAATGGAATTCTAGTGTTGTGGCAAAAGGTGAACAATCATTTCTAGATACATCTTGCACAGAAGAATTGCTGATGAGTGGATTGCTAACTCCATTGGAATTCTTTTCTGGAATAAAAATACTCCTATTCCAGAAATACTAAGGGCCTGTCTCCCCCTGCAGCCAGAAACTGGAAATTTTCTATTCTAAAAGATGGGGGGGGGTGGTGTGACAAAATTTACATACTATGACAAATCACTATCAAATTCTGGATAATATGCCATTGATTTTTACAAATGGCTTTTAAATTTAATTATAAAAGGGTGATTGGATTTGGGTTTTCCATTATTTATAGGTTTTTGTGGGATGTTGAGCTTCATAGTTTCCAAGTACCACACTCCTGTTAAACAGCAAGAAGGTATGTCTTACCTCTGGTTTCCTGATAAAATAATCTGAATTATATGTGGAAATACAGGACTGGAGTGCAGTTAGGAAGAGAAGTTAATTAAAGAAAGTGATGAAACATGCTTCTGATGCAAGAGATGTGGAACATATATCAGAAAGGGAGACTGCTTTATTGGCTGTGCCTGAGTAAGGATTTTCCACCCTTCCAGCAGAACCTTAATTTCCAGGAGGTGAAAAATTCATCACCTGTGTATTTCCTACTGGAGAGCTGAAGGATGGTATTGACTGACATTAGTTTGCATGATCAAAATTATTATGGAAGGGATCTGGAGGAAATACCTATCCATCTCTGCTGCATCATGTAAGAGCTTTGACACTAATCAAATAGTTTGGGCTTCTTCACTTGCAGTTTTTAATTTCTCATTCTTCATTAAGCGGTTCAGCAATTGTTAAGCCTGACTTCTGGTCCAGAACCAGAAATACAATGGTGAGATCATTCAGAAGATCAAGCTGCTCAACCCACTAACACACACTGAATACATCCTTACAGGCACAGATGTACTAGCTCATGTCATGCTACGTATCATCTGACCACACTATAGTTACCACATCTCACCCAGAGCCTGTTTAACCAGCTGATGCAATTCTTTAATTCTTCTTTTCAGTAAGACCTGAGGCCCATCGTTCACTGCAGCCAGCAAAACTAGGAAGCAGCAAACTGTTAGGCGGGAGTTGTATCAGCAGCTGGAAATACAAGGGAAGAGGGCAAGCAGTGTTTGTTTCTAGCCCAGGCTCTCCTCTTTATCACTGCTTTCCCTCCTGTGAGCACATGATGAACAGTCAGCAGGCAATTAGAAAATTCTCTCATGACCTATCTCTCCTTGCTCTGGCTTTTCACCTCCTGTTGATCAGGAAACTGCAGTCTCACATCACTTCCCCAGGCTCTTGGTGGTGCAGAGTGCTGCAGGACATCAGCGTCCTGGGAAATGCACAATGGAGAGTCAGGATTAGCAAGCAGCACAGAGAAAGTCAAAAAGAGCCTGGCAGACAGCAGGAACCACCATGGCTGTACAGCCCTTTCGCTGGTGAAATGATCAGACAAACGCCGGCTGCAGTAAAGTATTGATGGTGATGCTCAGTGAAAGAGCATCAAGCTTAGAAATCATTCCTGACCCAGAGCTGCAAAGGTGTCACCTTGCGCAGCACTGGCCATCAGGCGGCGCTAGCGCCAATGACGTGCTCGATCCTCTGTATATCCATCTCTAGAAGGTAGTGTGTCGAATGGCTGTAACTTCACTAATTGCTGCCGTTTTCCTGAGCATTAGCAGGTTTCCAGCAAAGCAATAGGAGTAAAGACCTACTGATTTCCAGCAGGGTAGGGCAAGTGCTGCTTTGGTGGAGGATGGGGACCATAATTCAGATGTCAGCTATAATTCTGCCCCTGCTTGTAACCCTGTGCAAGGCTCTTATGGTGGCCTGTAATAAAGCATGATGATCAGCCTGCTCTGCCTGGTGGCAACCGTCAGTGATTGCCAGGTGTCCTTGGTGGATCAGCACCACTGTCACCAGCAGCATGTCTCTGATTTGTCTCCTCCCATATGGTTATGCAAGGGGGAGATGAATCACCATGTTGCTGCCTGCGAGAGGGACACCATATCAGTGCTTCCTGTTGAGGAAGTGCTTTCAGGGACATCAGAAGCAGAAGCCTGGGCTCTCCAGAGCATACAAAGTATTCTTGCAGTACAACAGGACTGCCATTTCTACTGTCCACTGAGTAAGCAAATGAGTCAGTCTAGGGTGCTGCTCTCTGACACCAGAAGAAAAAATGGCTCCTGCGTGTCTTAGGCTTGTTTGATACTGACCATGTGCAATCTGACCAGTATAACCATACCCTGAACTGGCTCAGACCCACCTGACTGCATAAGCCAGCAGTTCTCTGATATGGTATATAAGGTTAACTGAGCCTCAGTGGTATTACATACATTCATCATCTCAGTATTAGCTTTAGAAAAGCTAAAAGGAAAAAAAAAAAAAAAAAGCATCTTCTTTAACATCCCCTTTCCCTAAAACAGGATGTTGTAATGAGAGAAAAAAGATCATTTTGCAGTGTTGAAAACTGAGAAGGTTAGAGTAGGTCTGGGGCTTTTTGGTTTGGTTTAGCACTGTCATACCTGTGCTTTTATGAGATTCCTGAGAGCCATGTCTGATGGATGAGCATTTGGGTTCAGTGGCTGTCCTGTTCTTTAAGGACCACTGGCTCCAAGTGCTAATTCAGATGCCACAATTCATTTGTCATGTCTCAGAATGATCATCCACAGGCAGCAATCCTTTCTCATCCCTCGTCGTAACATTATAGAATCATAGAATAGTTAGGGTTGGAAAGGACCTCAAGATCATCTAGTTCCAACCCCCCTGCCAGGGGCAGGGA